>JBBPCS010000130.1:13166023-13200912 GCA_037974645.1 Hollardia meadi
CCCCCCCCCCCCCCCCCCCCCCCCCCCCCCCCCCCCCCCCCTCCTTTGTTTTATTACTAATCTAAACAGGTAATTTGGCTTACGTGACGTTAATCAAATCAATACTTATTCAATGTGTGCGTGTGTCTGCAGGGGATGGCGTGTGCACATCCGCGCAGTTTGATTGATTGGTGTGATGTAACCGTGTTTGTAATGCACCCCAGTGAAAGAATGAATCCAGCAGCGTTTTTAGGGGGAAACGCCCACAGAGTTATCCCTCCCTTCTTTTGAAGCGAACATCCAATCCTCTTCCACTTCAGAGGTTGGTCAAGCAACTATTTAAAAGCGTTCCACAATACAATCTAATCTAACATTACATTACCATACTCGGGGGAGGACTGCGTCTTGCACGTGCCGGGAACATGCATTTGCAGACTCTGCGCTTTTAAACTTTGCAGAATACTCAATCTTACATCGCTTTTGCTCCCGGAATCATCGTAAAGTTTCAAAAATAATGGCAATCCTGAAAAAAATGACGACCGCATGCTGGAAGAATTTTCAAGGCGACCGGCTAAATAAGCAGATGTTCTTCATTTTACGCGCCTTACACAAGTCAGCAGCCAGCAAGACATTTGGGATCTCCGCGGCTGGAGAAGAAGCCATGCCTGAAGGATTGATCAGACATACGGATGTGGGCGATAAAACCACAATCAAGGCCCTGAAGGAGATGCCTGGACCCAGCACCTTATCCAACTTGATCGAGTTCTTCTGGAGAGACGGGTTTAGCAGAATTCATGAAATCCAGGTAATGGTGTACATATGTGTCTTTATTTTGGTGCTTTATCTTTACCCTCTTTCACAGAAGGAATCATCTCGTTTTGTTTGCAACAAATGGCAAAAAGTGTGTTTTCTCAGCGTCAGCCAAATTTGCCACATAAGCGTAAAATGGCACGGACCGTTGCGTAAAAGCGCACCAGTTGGGTCACAGGCCAGCTGTTCCACTCAAGGTGTGAGTTTTGTAATCATCTTCACGTGAGTTACATGAAACGCGGAACGTGTTTCCTTCATTACAAGATGCAACAATCTTGTTATAACACTTTGGTCCCAGTTTGTAGAAAAAAAAACATTTAAAGCTAAAATTAGGAAATGTTGCAAATTAGCCAAATTAAGGTTTCAGTCAACATGTCAAAACAAGACAAAATAGGTACCTGTTTTGTTACCTATCCTGTGCTCTGTTCTCTAGATTAGAACAAGTAATTGCTTATGATCTTGTGTTTAGACTTGACACAAACTGATAAATACACATATTGTATCGTGACACATCTCTAAAAATGTAAGGTAAGATAAATATGCCCACACTTTCTTTCAACAAATTCAATAATTTTTGTCATTTAAATATTTTTTTCAATTGTCTGTATTGAAGTCTACTTAATGTTCTTCATGGCCCTTTAATTCTCTTTTTCCAAACCATGGTAGTGTTATGTAAAAGTAGAATATATGCAAAGTAATTTTATTCCAGGAGTTGTTTTTTTTAACATTTAGATGAGAAATGGTTTCTTAATCTGGAAGTTAGTCCAAGTGATGAGATTGGATAGTTGCTTGACAATACATTTTTATGTAATGTATTTTTATACGTTAAATTTCACTTAAATCAGTATTTGAAGGATAAGATCAGATCAAAAATAAATCATCCAGGTCACCATCACTGTTTTTCTTCAATAGCGGTTTATTTGATAAACAAGAAGAGCAGCTATGTTAAGAGTGCCATTTTCTGTAGGCATTGAAAATACAGATATTCACTTTAACTGACAACACATTCTTTAAATAAATAAATTAAAATTTAAATGTTGATTATACTGGAGATCTCTGGGACATCACTGATTTGGCTGGCATACAACACTATTTTGTGAAAATGTTTCATATTACAATTATTATTTGATCTTCATCAATTGGATAAAATCAAAGAGGTTTTATTTTATTATATTTTAATACCATTACATTTCTAAACTACATCATAGTTTTAATATAACACCCAGTATGTACTCGTTTACATTTAGATTTTAGAAAGAATATGTCAGTCTGATCAAGTGACATTATTCCTGGATTTTCAGCAAATTTTCTCCTCAAGTCAAATAAGAAATAAGTATGACGACTAACTTATTGGTGTCACTGCTTCTTTGTAGATGAAGCACAAGAAGGTATATGGCAAAATTTTCAAATCCCATTTTGGGCCCCAGCTGGTGGTCTCGGTGGCGGACCGTGACCTGGTGGCTGAGGTGCTGAGGACCGAGGGTGTGGCCCCTCAGAGAGCTAACATGGAGTCCTGGAAGGAGTACAGAGATATGAGAGGCCGTTCCACTGGTCTCATCTCAGCGTGAGTCCCCTTTTTAACCTTTTGACCTTTGTGTCTGGACAAGGACCCATTTCAGTTTCCATACTGAATGTGTAGATGGGTTACATTTTCAGGATCAGCTCACTTCTAGTGTTACTTATACAGTGTCACTGCTATAAATCTTGATTAAAAACAAGGCCATTTCCTCCATATGTCTGACAATACATGGGAATGCCAGAACTTCATCTCGTCCCCTGCTTCCTGTTTTTCCAGTGAAGGAGAAGATTGGCTGAGGATGCGGAGCGTGCTCAGACAGCTCATCATGCGTCCGCGTGATGTAGCGGGCTTCTCTGATGACGTGAACAAAGTGGTAGATGACCTGGTGAAGAGAATTAGTTTTCTGCGCACCCAGGACTCGGACGGAACAACGGTCTTCCATGTGAATGACCTCTTCTTCAATTATGCCATGGAAGGTTGGTAAAGATCCTACAAAGGGTGGTTTGTGAAGGAGCTGAAAGTTGAGCAGGATGAAAAAGGATAGTGGAGGTGTGGTATGGATGGAGGGGGTCACCGATGCCATCAGGGATGAAAAAAGGTCGGGAGAAAGAGGCAATAGCTGTAGATAAAATATGCAGGGAAAAGTGAAATATGCAAACTATGTTATTCAATCCAGTCAAATTGAGATTTTCATTTAAACTACTAACATTACCATTGTGCTAAAATGTCAAACCATTGATGTACACCTGTGTTAGATTCCATTGACACTTATATCAAGAAACAAGTGATGGGTAGCGAATACTTGTTGCAGCTGTCTAGCTGTACAAGGAAGATTATTGCAACTCTGTCTCCCCCAACTTTCCCTGCCTTTGTCTTTACAGGTATAGCAGCCATTTTGTACGAGTGCCGACTAGGTTGTTTGGAACACAACATTCCCCAGGAAACCCAAGACTATATTAGTGCACTGCACCTCATGTTCAGCTCCTTCAAGACAACCATGTATGCGGGGGCGATCCCCAAGTGGCTCAGACCGGTCATCCCCAAACCGTGGAAGGAGTTCTGTCTCTCCTGGGATGGACTCTTCCAATTCAGTATGTGGTTTACAGCTCGTCATTTTTGACCACAGGGAGCAAAAATAATAATAATAATTTTACATATACTTGTATGTTGTCTTTTAGTATATTTGTATGTTCCAGTGTACTGATCTGCATTAACTACAGTGCTCTCATATTAAAAAGGTATTCCAACAGTTTAGAACTGCACGTTGGAGGACTCGCAAGACACAGATTATAAAAAGGAAATTGAAGAAGAGGACACAGGTATTATAGTCCCTAGTAAGGATCAAGCTCCAAAAACACCGAATGCTGCAGAGGCTTTTTTTTTTTTTTTGTATCTGCAGTCTCCAAGCCCGATCCAAGACAACCCTAACGCCATCATCAGGAATTATTTTTTCAGACTTGACAAAGCTTCTCCAGAGCCACAGAAGACTTTATAGACTTTGTAACTGTTTTCACAGACTGGGAAGTAATTTAATGCTCTTTAAAGATTTCTTTATCTTTCTCCCTGAGTGACCAAAGAGGCTTTTAATGAAGTTGTGCTGCAAATGGGCCTAAAAAAAGTTTATTTTTCCTGCATTATCTCAAAGTGTCACATTATGTTTTCCAGAATGGCTTTCTCCAGTCCTGAGTTGATGCCATATCTTTAAAAAAAAAAAAAGAGAGAGATCATTTTAAGCATGCTTTCGAGTTGTAAACTTCAAATTGCACTGGTACTTTTTAAAATACAAAACAGTAAAGCTAGGTCTGGTTAAGTATTTATAAGTCTTTTGGATAAATGGCCTGGAATTAATCGAAAGGAATGTTGATTTGCATATAAATCTCTACTGCTGTACCGTTGGGTTGTGGGAGTATGGGGTGCCTCTCTTACATAACCTGTTCTTTCCTCCGTTTCCTTTCCTTCCTTACAACCCCGCCCCCCCCACCCCCACCCCCATTCATCCCACCTTCTCTGTCTCTGATTCCAGGCTGTATTCACGTTGATAAGAGGCTCAAAGAAATCAAATCCCAGCTGGAACACGGAGAGGAGGTGAAGGGAGGGTTGCTCACACACATGCTGATTACCAAGGAGATGAGCACAGAGGAGATCTACGCCAATGTAACAGAGATGCTACTGGCTGGGGTTGACACGGTGTGTGCAGGTTTATGCATAAGTGTTAAAGGACCTGTGCAGAGAGGGGTTTGGGGAGTGTAGAGGTGCAGTTCTTGTGGCTTTAGCAGAAGGGTGGAGGGTTTGGGAATCGCATGTGTGTGCCTTGTGTCTGTGTGCCTTTGAGTCAGTGTTGAGTTTCAAGGGTTGGGTTTCTGGCGCCATATCCGTGCCTGTGTAGCTGTGCCAGCGTCAGGTCAGAGCAGTGAATTGGGGGGGGGGGATACACAGTGTCCCACTGACAAACTTGTTCTCACTCAGATTTAGTTTCTTGTCATTTGTCTCTGTCTGTTAGATCTACACAGGGGGGCTCTGGCCTTCTTTTCCTCTGCCAGACATCTGTGATGTGTGTTTAGCATGTTTCCACATGAATTAGATAACACTTCCAATTAATTCATACTGTTGGTTTAATGTAACTGAAGTATCCTTTTTGGGGAAATTCTACACCGTTTTTAAGTGGCATATTAAAGAATTCAGAAATGGGAAACTCCGGAACGGAGGGGGAGCATGACGTACGACCAAGATCCTGGGTCAGATTTGGACCCAGAATGTTACTTTTGCATGGTCGGCGCTTCAGTCCACTGAGTCATCGCACCCCCACATAATCCAATTTAGGCAGTAAATTAAAGAAAGAAAGAAAAATATGTCTGAGAAAAAAAAAAATCTGGTGCCTAATAAGAATTATTTTTCAACTCTTTCATGCTTTTCTGGTGTGTGTGTGTGTGTGCATGAATCTGTGTGTGCAGAGTTACTGCCTAATTTGTTTTGGGCACTGTCAGATCAATGAGAATTATGGATGTGGAGTGTTTTGTTCTAAGCTGGGGGCCACAGAATAAAAGGGTGTGTGTGTTTTTGTTGAACTTGTTGCAACGGCCACGTCCTGGTAGGGGGTGGACTCAGTTGAGCCATTACCTGACCCCGTGGTGCATATGCCTTTACTCGGCACACACAAGAGCTGTCAAGACACGTTAGCCACAGCCAGAGTTATAGCACGGACTGGGCAGAGGTGAGATGAAGGGGGGAGGAAAAAGGGGGTGGGCCTAAGGAAGAGGGAAAACATGAAACAGCAAGGATTGAGGAACTGGTGTCATAAGGACGGAAGAAAAGAGAAGAGAGCGAGTTGGGTGTACAATGGATGTAAGAAAATGAAGAGAAAATGAGGGAGGATAAAGAGGAGAGGCCTAAGACTTCTAGAGCTGTGTTTGGACAAGCTTTTGTTATACGATTCCTCTCAGGATTTGTCTGAGGTGTTGCTAGCATCTGCCCCAGCTGGCGTTGATTAGGTTCAAGTTGGGTAGATGGGGTGATGGTGATGGTGATGACGGAGCGGGAGGGCAAATCTGATGCAGAATGGGGGAAGAAAGAGGTAGGAGGCGGACAGTGATGGCAGGGCTTATACAATGATAGAGACTCTTTTTGCACAATAGATAGTCCAACAAGAGATACTGACCTCTAGGGTCTGTTCAGTGTGATGTTAGCAAAAAACCTCCATTTTAGGACATATCAAAGTGAGGAGGCCGGATGGAAAGAGACAGGATACCAGGGAAAGAAGTAAGATGCAGGCTTGTCAGTCAAGATATGATGTGAATATGAGAAACATAACACCTATTTGCATATCATTTGCTGATCTGCCCACATCACTGAAATTAGAATGTCAGTGACATGCAAGTTAGAGTTGGGACAGTTGGGAACAGTGAGATAACTAGAATGAGTACGTTGTGCGGTTGCAATAAAGGAAAGGGGAAATGAAAATGATCAAGGTGTGTCTCAATATGTGTGGCAAAGGAAGTCTAGTGAGGAGGCACAGGTCGAGCTTTAACGCACTAAGATTTCAAAAATAGAGGGAGGGAGATGTGGTTTAAAATTCCATTCGATTTCTGAGATTTGCCAGTTAATTAGGATTATTTTTGAATCTTCATATTTTTGATCTAAACGTCACACTGTAATGCTATTAAGCGTGTGGCACAATTGAGTGCGTTTAATCAAAGTGCAGATGGATGAGAAGGGTGAGTGTAAGAAGAGGGGTAACGGGCTGAGAATGCAGCCGTGTTAGACTGGAGTGTCTGTTCAGCACGTGGAATTGGCCTCCTCTCCCTCAAAACCCCTCACTGTTACCGAACACTTACGCAACACCACAGAAATTCTTATATCTGCTTGCATTACAGTGAAATCCATTGTAAAACATCATAAAAAAAGGCAAGAAAGAAAATGCAAATGACTGTACAGAATTTTTTAAAAAAAAATACCTTTTTCTATTTTAGACATCATTCACCCTTTCTTGGGCCAGCTTCCTGTTGGCACGGCATCCTCATATACAGCAGCAGATCTTTACGGAAGTGACGAGGACTCTAGGACCTGGAACAGTCGCTTCAGCTAACGATGTCCACCGTCTGCCTCTCATCAGAGGGCTGGTCAAAGAGACTCTCAGGTGCACACTGCATGGATTTTTAAACTCTCCAGCTTTTTCTTCTCTTGCTGTCGATATATCACTTTTTTTTTCTTTTTTTTTTGAAACTGTCAATGCTAGAGACAATTCAGCAATAGTTTAAAAGATTTTTTTTTTTTTTAATTCAGGGATTGCTCTGTTCAATATGTCCACATGACTGTCTTTAATTTGTTCATTATGTTTCTGTGTGTTGCTGTCACTTACACTTTGTGAGAAGATTAATGTATAGTGCTGTTGAATAACAGTCTTTGTGCACCCCTTTCTGGGAGCAGACTTTTTCCAGTTCTCCCAGGCAACGGACGAATTACCCAGGATGACTTGGTGCTGGGCGGATATCTCATCCCCAAAGGGGTAAGACTGATGGAGACGTAATACATTTGGGTCCTTAAGAGTGTGCATGTGCTGAAGAAAAAGCGTGACCATACCGGTCAGCCAAAAACATTACAGTGGAATGTTACATGATCCTGCATTACTCATATCATGCAAGTACAACAGCCCAGCTGTTTTCATTATACAGCTGACATTTTTCTGTTTTCCCATTCTGTTAGACTCAATTGGCCCTGTGTCACTACTCCACGTCTTTGGATGACGAGAACTTCCCTGATGCTTTAGACTTCCGACCGGATCGCTGGATACGGAAACATTCCACAGATCGTGTCGACAACTTTGGCTCGATTCCCTTTGGCTACGGCATCAGGAGCTGCATAGGCAGGAGAATAGCAGAGTTAGAGATGCATCTAGCTCTCGCAAGGGTAGGGGATTAATCCACTCTTACACTCATACACTCAAAAGTTGTCTCCAAGCATTTATATAAATATATCCACTTCTATGAATGAATGAGGTTTTCAATTGTCAATTTTCATACTTAAAACCAGACCTATGGCAACATAAACTCATTTAAGCCAGATCCAGAAAGCAGCTTATTCATTTTCAAACAACAAAAAGCAGAAAAACAAAGAAAACCAACTCAAAAAGCTTCACAGGGTTTTCCAGGGTTTTTAGGCCAAGTTTGCCAGCCTAAACAAGTATTCCAAATTTTGTTGAGCCATAGCAAATTGACATTTTGAATCATCACAGTGTGTAAATCACATTTCTCACGCACGCTCTGAATATCTTTGAATCTGCCCACCCCAGAAGAAGCATACCAGTACCCAGCTGTGCTACTAAAGATCTTTGGCTTCTAGACAAACAATGTACGGATAGAGAATGTGTCACGAAATGAGTTATACAGTCTTATTGACATTCCTGTGTTTTTGCTCCTTGGTCAGATCATTCAAAGGTTCCACATTCGTGTGTCTCCTCTCACTGCTGATATCAAGGCCAAAACCCACGGCCTGCTCTGCCCTGCTGCCCCAATCCACCTGCAATTCATCGACAGGGAAAACTAGACACGGACTCCTCTTCATAAGGTCTACTGTAATGTGTGTTTTGTGCTGATACACTGCTTTTTAATACACCTTCCAATGTTAGATTGTTGAGACTTGACTGAGACTGAGGTTTTACTCAGATTTTACTCATGTTCTCCTGTTTGTTAGTGAGGAGGACACAAAAATAGTACTGAACTGATAATGTAAAGATAAAAGCTGTTCTTGTATGTATATTGTTTGTACTTAGTGATAACCACTGCAGTTGGGACTGTTAGGCATTCCATTAATTCTATTTAAAATAGTAAGTGGAAAAATGAACTATAATTTGTGTACTCAGACTGTATTACATTATACACACATTAATACATAATCACAGTGTTTCCTCCTTATGTTTGAGAAAGTAATTCACTGAGAATGTTGAAGGGTAAACATGAATGTACTGAAAACGAGCTGTTTTAAGAGGTACAGTATGTATATAATGAGCTTTATTTTAAGATTGTTTGGCAAACCAAAATTTTGTTACAGGTGGCTTTTTTTTTTCTGGCGCCACAATGTTTTTATTCACACCGAGTGGCATTTTAATAAATTTACTATATATCAATGAAATAATCAATACAGAGAAAAAAGTTTAGAATATTTTCAAATTTAGACATACAATTCTTGGAAAAGACTTTTTTTTAAATTATTTTTTTGTAATCATTCTGTAAGTTATAACTAAAGAATGAAATAATCAAAATTAGAATATTTGCTCAAGTAATGAAAAGTTTTTGTTTTTTTCACACATTATATTTGGATCCAAAAAATTTGGTTTATATGCTGTTTGTGTAAAATATTTTGTACCAGCACATTATGATTTTATTGAGTGAGAAAGGGGGAAGAGACAAGTTGTTGGATTGTACCATCATAAAGGATCACACTGGTTTGCTTGGAGGAAAATGGAAGTGTTTTATATCTTTTATATTTATCTACTGTTTTGTCTTTCGGTACCATTTTACAGTGTTCCAGTGAAATCGGGAAACAATAAAATTATTGTTTTAACATTGTGTATTGTACTTTTGTCCATGATGCTTTTAAAGTGTTGGTATTAGCAGTGTAAAAGAGGCAAAGTATTACAAAGCAACACTTACAATACATGTATAGATACTAAAAACACAAAGGAATGGGGAAAAAAAGGATAACTAAATAGTCTTTCCTCTGAGGTAGATGTAAATTCACGCTGATGCACTAATGTCACCGATAAACCAATTATTCCAGTGACTTAATATTGTGCGCCCAAGAGTTGTTGAAATCCACATGGAGTCAATGATGCAGAATGTAATTTTCTGTAAATAGTATGGAAATTACATAGATTCTATATAAATTAACAAAAAAAAATCTCTTGAAAAAAAATGTCTCTGATTTAAATATGTGACTCAGTAATCTGAGCAGCCTATATTCTGTAAATGATATTGCAATAGGGCTAAAGTTTTAAAACAAAATCTAACTTTGAGCTGCTTAAAAGAAAAGTAAACAGGAATTTCAGTGTATCACTATTGTGTGCTTAGTATGAATTTGTAATCAGAAACTTACCATCTGATCTTATGTGATGAAGCCTCTAAGTATGACGGGTGCCCTGTGAGGGCCAAATCTTAAACGTAATGGTGGCCAAGGGGCTAAAAGCAAAGACCTATTGGATTGTGTTGATGATGCAAAATAGTAGTAGGAACCAAAGTTTATACTGTCACTCTGCCCACAGCGTTCAGATTCTGAAAATAATGTACATTATCATTTTCTTAAAATAATTTTTATTTGTTTTTTTCCCCTAGACATATTTGGTGGGCCAAATTATGGTCCATGGTCCCCCCATTTGGACGACCTTTTAGTGTAGAGCATAGTGTAGAGCGGTACTACATACAGTCAATGAGCGGTACAGACAGAATCCCTCTCGCGATAATTTGCCAACGAGAACACAAGCGGAAGTAAATAGTCGCCATGGCATGGTTAGCTAGTGAGAGGGTATACAGTAGCAAGTGACGCGTGGATGCTTCTTAAGTTCAACAGATAAAAACGTTTACAAACTTTTGACTTAGTTGTTTAAACGTTGAGTAATAACAGACGTACTCGGTTTGCATTCTCAGTATAAATACTTTACGAGAGTACAGGAATCTAGCGGCAAGTTTGGGGCCTTGAAAGACGTATGCTAACGTGGCTAATCTGGCAAACGTTATCGCGGCTGTGCGGCTAACGTCGTCTTAGCACAACTGCCTAGCTAAAGAACACAAGCGGCTAGTTTCACTAGTAAATCTAGGCTACCATTTTAAACAGATTACTAACGTCGCCCCAGCTAGCTTTAACTCTGGTCGTGGTGGAGAGAAAGTTCGGCTGAATCTAAAATGATCATTGAAAACATTGATACCTTGAAAACATGGCTGTCTGATACCCTCGAGCCCATGTAAGTAACGTTAGCCATTAGCGACACCACTCTGTTTGTTACACAAGCTAATGTTAGTTCAAACAATTTACACCCATTCATAGGTTGTAATTAATTACCAATCACGCCTTTTATTACATATTCTCCTTTGTTCTTGTGTCTTATGTTTTATTTCTTCCCAATTCCAGCTGTGATGCAGACCCCTCTGCCCTTGCTAAGTATGTCGTTGCTCTGGTGAAGAAAGACAAAAGTGAAAAGGAACTTAAAGCCCTGTGTATAGACCAGTTGGATGTATTTCTTCAGAAAGGTAAACAATCCTTCTGTTTCATGGAAGTTTTACTTAGCAAGCCTTTTTTAAATTTTCATGTGATTCAGTGTGTGTAATTGTTTATCTGTGTGTCAATATATAATCTTTAATTTGCATTTACTTTCTCTCAGACACCCAGCCATTTGTGGATAAGCTGTTTGAAGCCATTAACAACAAAAGCTACCTCCCGCAGCCAGAGCAGCAATCCTCTGTGGTCAAAGTTGAAAAAGATGAGCAGAAGAAAGAGGAGGTAATGTTCTTATAAGGTCAATAATATCTGACAGGAAACATTTAAAGATTACTGTACTTCCACCACATGTGCATCTAATGGTACCGAAAACTATGGGAGACCTTACATATAAGTGGCCATCTTAGGAAAAACAATATTTGAAGTTACTTTTTTCTTTGTTCAGCTAAATCGAGAAGAAGAGCGGGAGAAGAAGTTTTCTCGGCGAGTGAATCACAGCCCTCCACAATCAAGCTCTCGCTACAGCAGAGATGTCAGGTGTGTGCAAGTGTCTGTTTTCCACTTAGACTTTCAACTTGTATTTACTTTTCGCTAATTATCATGTCTTTGCTTTCCCAAATTTTAAGGAGAGGAGATGATCGTAAGAGAGACGACCGCCCCAGGAAGAGGGATTATGACCGCAACCCACCAAGGAGGGACTCGTACCGTGATCGCTACAATCGCAGGAGAGGCCGCAGTCGCAGTTACAGTCGAAGCCGCAGCCGGAGTTGGAGCAAGGATCTCATCCGAGACCGTGACAGAGAGAGGGATAGGGATAGAGAGCGGGACAGAGATAGGGACCGAGATCGCAGCAGGAGCCGGTCAAACAGCAGAACTCGGTCCAGAAGCAGGAGTAGAGGTAAGAACTTGATTGATGGATCTAAAATAATCTAAGGCTGTTGTAACATGATCACCAGTAGGATTACTAAGTGCAAGTTTAAACCATTGTTTTTTTTATTTTTTGTGGAGAGAGCTATTACACCAAAACCTGAGTTTTGAAACACCACTTTTACATCTT
The DNA here is from genome assembly GCA_037974645.1 of Hollardia meadi. Taxonomy (NCBI): domain Eukaryota; kingdom Metazoa; phylum Chordata; class Actinopteri; order Tetraodontiformes; family Triacanthodidae; genus Hollardia; species Hollardia meadi. Next base: position 13,178,092 of record JBBPCS010000130.1, read on the forward strand.
GCAGTGTGCTCAAAGTTCACTTCTTTCAAACTCTGACCTTGTTTTTTTGCTGTGTGTGCAGACAGATTACAGTTGGTCAAGAAGTTTCTTAAACACAAAGATTATCTCATGTGTTTGTCTAATTTAATGTAGGTTTATCAGATTTTCTTCGGCATTAAGTTAACTGTTCTTGTTTATGTATTAAATGTGATTTTATGAATTAGTTATTGTTTATCATGATGTATTACCATTGAGCTGAGCACTCGGAGCTGACACATCTGAATGGTGATAGTAGCTTAAACAATCGATCATAAGTGAACAACAGACAAACAATGACCCAAGAAAGGCCTAAGGATAAGAGCCATGAAAACAAGATTTAAAATTAAACAAGTCTAGTTTCTCACGGGTATACATGCCATAATGATAAGTGATAATGAGTTATTCTACTTTTATAAATGACCACTCTTGTCTAATCGCAGAACGAGATTCTGGGAAGTTGAAGTATGATCAGGATCACAGGTCAGAGACTGGTGATGGCTACACCCCAGCAGTCCTGGTCTCCACTGCAACCACGTCACACTTCCCTGTGCCAACACTGAGCAGCACCATTACAGTTATTGCCCCCACCCATCATCATAGTAACAACACCACTGAGAGCTGGTCAGACTTTCGCCCTGAGCACCCTGTGGATCGTGGCCCTTTTGTTAGGGGACCACCTCCTCAACAAAGGAAGCGATGCAGGGATTATGATGGTAAGAAAAGCTGATTAAGTTTTTTTTGTGTGTGTGTTTGTGTGTAAACTGGTAGTCTTTTTTGTCCTACATGTGTCTGCTGGTTTTTTCCAGAAAAGGGCTTCTGCATGAGAGGGGACATGTGTCCATTTGACCATGGAAGTGACCCAGTTGTAGTGGAAGATGTCAATTTGCCCAATATGCTGCCCTTCCAACCTCCACCAATCCCAGGTGTGGATCCACCGCCTCCCCCAGGCCTCCCACCACCACCACCGCTCATGAACCCCGCACCTGTAAACCTACGGCCCCCTGTGCCCCCACCAGGTGCCCTCCCACCCAGCCTTCCACCTGTTGCAGGCAAGAATTCACATGTTTCTCTGACATCTGGGTTTATTTTTTCTATGAGACATGGTTTCAGGGTTAAGAAAACTATGCACTTTTCAAAACATAGGTTACAAAATGCTTTATAATGAAAGCATTTAACATAATATCAAAAGGGCAGTATAGTAATAAATATAATAAAAAGATAATAACAATAATTTACAAAACAAATGAAATCAATAAAAGACTAAGCAGTAAGGAAGAGTGAGGTGAATGTGTCTTTTTTTTTCTTTTTTTTTTTACAAATGTCAATTACAATATATTATAGGGTTTTGTATTCTGTTTTACTGTCTAACACAGGTCCCCCTCCTCCACTTCCTCCATTGCAACCATCAGGCATGGATGCTCCTCCCAATTCCATCACCAGCTCTGTTCCCACCATTGTCACTTCTGGGATGCGGTCCTCGCTTCCCCAGGCCTCAGTGCCACGTTTCACTTCTGGTAGTGGCTGCATTACAGATTTAATTTTGTTTTTGTAAATCACTGTACCTTGCCATACTGTTGCGAATTTAAGTATCCTCTCTCTCCTGAGCAGACAACTATGAGAACGATGTATACAATCCTGAGGCTCCCAGCATCACTAATACATCCAGGCCGCTCTACCGCCATCGGGTCAATGCCCAGAGACCAAATCTGATTGGCCTCACGATGGGGGATGTGGACCAGCCACCGAGAGGTATTGTTCACATCAACCGAACAATATGAGCTTTGAATGAATTGTCTTACAAAGTGTATGTACTGTCTCTCTTACCATTAGCTGACTTAGTACTTTGGCCAATCTGATGACCTGTTACTGCTTTACAAACAAGTACTTGGTGTTTAGTACGTGCTGCTGTGTTTGTTTTTTGGTGTCTGTGAGCTGTGTTTTGTAGTCTCAGAACTGACCTGTCAATGTTTGTCCCTAAACAGACAAGATTCCAAACAACAGCATGAGGATCGTTATGGAGTCTGATTCAAGGAAGAGACAAGCTGTCTCCCATGATGGAGGCCTCCTCACCAAGAAACCTTGGTTTGACAAGTAAGGAACCCTTTTCCTGTAATGTCTAAATAAAAGTCATATACTGCCTTAAAACTCATTGTTTAAGCACATTTGACAGAGGTATGTTTTAATACCATGCTCACTGAATTGTTTAATAATTTATCTTCTCTGCTCAGACCCAACTTTAACAAACCCAACCATCAAGGCTACCACAAAAGAGCCCCATTCTCTCCTAACACCAAGCTGCTGGTTCGGCAAATTCCCCCTGAGCTCAACAACATCAGCAAACTCAATGAACATTTCAGCAAGTTTGGCACCATCGTCAACCTACAGGTCAGTCACTATGTGTTACTATAGATAAAAAGCCACAGAATTGATAGTGGTTAATAAAAATGTAGTTACTGTGAAGTGCAATCAGCTTTATTGTAGATTGCTAAGAACCATATGATTGTGTGAATCTGTCATTAGAGGGTATGGGAGTTTTAAAACAACTTCAGTATTGATGTTTCAGATTAGATTTAAGCTTTGTTTTTGGCTTTTAAAATTTGGCCTATAGAGTTGAAAGTTAGCCATTTAACACACCAGTAATCAGTAATATGATTTGCAAAAGTTGTGGTGTAATCTAATTAGTGTGAAGCCAGCAAAGATGCCAGGAGCAACCAAGGGTTAAAAAAGTAATGGGATGGCTGCCTAAAAATGGTTTCATGTTCTGGTTTTTAAAGGATAGTACGGTGAGTAGTAGTATACTGTGACAGTTGGTGATGGTAAGATGAAAATCATATCATAGTCTTGTGTCCATTTGATAACACAACAATATTGAGGTAAAGTTCAGATAAATTACCCAGTGTTACCTGCAGGATTTACAGTACATGCACCTCTGTTAATACAGCTGTCTCACAGTACCATTTGTATTTCTTTTTAAAGGTGGCCTACCAGAATGACCCAGAAGGTGCACTGATCCAGTTTGCCTCCCCAGATGAGGCCAAGCGGGCTATGCAAAGCACAGAGGCCGTTCTCAACAACCGCTTCATCAGGGTGCACTGGTTTCGTGATGATGGGAGTGATGGCCACGGCCATTCTCACTCACAGCTACAGCCTCAGACTCAGCCAGCCATGGTAAAAAGTTCACTTTTAACCGGTCATTCATAACATGTGGTTCTTGTAAAAATATTTAGTCTCAAACAAAAATGTAATTCTTAAAGCAACAGTTTTGCCCTAAAATGTTTTAAAAGTCTTTGTAATGAGCCTTGCATGTCTGAGATTTGCTAGTGTATTGTAATTGTAGTATATTGTACTATTGGAAAACTGGCCAAACTGGAATAATAATAATGCATGCGTGATCTTGTGTAATTAGACTAATTTGCTGACATTCCTGCTTTAACTACATTAACATTATTTCTGGTGCATATTTAAACACATCTACTGGTGGAAGGGAGGGAGGGATAAATGAAAATATTTATATACATTTTAAGCATTATTCTTTTATTGCTGCTTATTTGCTCCAAGTATTTATTTTGCTAATATTGATAAAAATCACCAGACTCTGAGACGTCTGCTCCCAGCCACCATGCAAGTAGACTGATGGACTTTAAAAAAAATTTGTGTAGAATACAATAAAGTTTTATTAAAGAGGTTTATTTTAGAGCTCAATGTTGTGCGGTGACATCCAACAGTCCTCTCTTGATAAGAGAACTCCATTATAGATAGGCAGTAATACCAGTTCCTCTAGAGCATAATTCAGTATATCCACAGCTCGCTTTGTTGATGATTTGTCACTGTTGCTGTGTGAAATAACACCCACTTAAAGGTTGTTTTTGATCATCTGTAAAGCTGGGCATGGCACACCACTGTTCTCTCTTGGCTTTCACATTTTGTTACTTGGAAAAACTTGTTGCATTAATGCCAGTGCTGCCTCGACTTCCAGCTACATTATAGAAAACATCTTTCACTGAGTGCTGTTGTGAGCAGAAGTAGGAAGACGGAAAATAAAGTTCAGTTCAGGACGACAAGAAAACCAGAAGATTAAACATCAGAATTGTTTTCTGACAGTGGCTTTGTTAAAATCCAATGTGATTAACATCTTTGTCATTTAGCAGCCCTCAGCCACGTCTCTGAAGCAGTCTGTCAAAGATCGCCTTGGACCCCTGCTCACTGCAAACTCTGAGCCCTCCCAAGATTCCAGCATAGCCTCTCAGGTATGTGTGTGTGTGGTGGTGGTGTTGAAGGTGTGGTTTTTCACATATACCTGTCCAAATCTACAGGAGGTGTGTATAAACATAATGTATTTTTTTACCCTTTGGTGCAGAATCCTTCCAAAATGTCAGTGAAGGAGCGTTTGGGTTTCTCTACCAAACCAGCAGCTCCCATTGAAAAAGTAAGTTTTTACTCACTGTTGACAATTACTGATTTTCTTTGGGAATTTCTCTCCTTCCAAATCTTGCAAATGTTATTTGTTATGACTTTTATTTTTCTTTACAGGTGTTTTCGACGTCTGTTGGCCTCACAAAGACTGTATACAATCCTGCTGCACTGAAGGCAGCCCAGAAAACCTCAGAGGAAGCTCTTAAGAAGAAGCAGGTGAGGAGAAATGGAGGGAATAGTGAGAAAGGGGGGTGGAAAAATAAAGAGGCAAGCAACAAGGATTCTCATACTAGGAACAGAAGGCAGAACATAATCATTTCCCATAATTCCTCTCACAGGAAGCTCTAAGGCTACAGCAGGATGTAAGGAAGAAGAAGCAGGAAATACTGGAGAAGCACATTGAGACACAGAAGGTAAGACAATATGGAGAAGAGATTTTAATATACTACTTTTACATTTAAGTTTTTCTCATCACCTGTCTGCATTTAGACTCGGATGCAACCCTTCTACACAAAACTTAAAATGTCAGTGTGTGAGCTGGGGCTGTCAACGAATATTCTAAATTCGAATATATATTCGAATAGTTAAAAAAATCAGATATTCGAATGTGAAAATTAATATTGGATTGTAGGAAGAAAAGAAAAAAAATCTGCACTACGGAGGCTGTCTGCCCCGTGTGTCCTCGCATGACCCTGGGCCGCTGCACTGCATGTCTGCCTCGCGCGTTCTCGCGTGAGCCTGGGCCGCTGCACTGCATGACGGTCAGAAGTCACTCAACGTCACTTTCATTGATGTGTCAAGCTGAAACGAGCGTGGTAGGCTAAAGATGGCAGAGAGTTCACAAGGAGGTTCGGGTTCACAACCCAACTTGGCCGCAGAGAGAGCGATTTCCAGTCCGAGCAATCTAAAAAGCCCCGTTTGGAAATACTACGGATTTTGGTCAGTAGATGGACAAATTGTGGAACCTCGAGATAAAGTCATATGCAAGCTACAGTTAGCCTACCATTCCACCATGAGCAACCTGAGGCTTCATCTCCAAAATATGCACCCTGACTCTGAGCATGGCCTGATGTGCGGAACTCCACCTAAACAGCCACGTCTCAACTCGTATTTTACACCGCCTGCCACAAGCTCGCTATCTGAGGTATGTGGACATTTTGATGTTGAAATAAATATACCTATACAAGTTATGTCTCTCGTTGTATTGGTTTGCCATCTTATGGTCATGATGCGCAAAAATAGATATTCGAATATATTCAAACCTATGTGTTTTTTTAGAAAGAATATTCAAACGTTATGCCCAATTTTGACAGCCCTACTGTGAGCAGTAAAAGAGGTCTGACTCACCACTAAAGCAACATGCAGTGTCCCAAAGCCAATCAGTGGATTCTGCTTTGGTTTATTTACCAGATTTACCAAAAAGGTGCTTGAAAGCTTTGCGTGGGATCTGTGACTCATTCACTATTCGATCCTAGTCAAAGGGTTTGAAGATCATGTTTCAACATTCTTGTTGTTGATAATAAAATGATCCCACTTGTTGCCTTTTGGTGACAGTGGGAGGCTAAAGTGCAGCATTTTATTTGCTCAGGCTTAAGTGAATTGCGCAAAATTGATCGTCATGTTTGAATACCAGCAACCTGAGCAAATGAAATGCCAGTAACGACACGCTGTAAAGAGAGCCAACGCCCTGATATGTAATGTTAGCTAAACTAACTAGCATCAGGTAGCTCAGTTATTAGTGGTGGAAAGTAACTAATTACATTTACTGGAGTATTGCACTTCAATACAAATTTGAGGTACTTATACTTTACTTGAGTAATTTTATTTTCTGCTATTTTCTACTTCTACTCCACTCAACCTCAGAGGCAAATATTGTACTTAATTCTCCACTACATTTATCTGTCAGCTTCAGGTACTAGTTACTTTGCAGATTCAGATTGATAATAAAAAATATAATCGGTAAGTAAATTCTAATATTGTGGCCAGAGGTCAAGGTCACTGTGACCTATTAAACACATTTTTTTGTCATAACTTAAGAAGTCATATACTAATTATGATAAAGGTTTACATACTGTGCTGATTGTATAGATCTTCTGTGCTACTGGGTTGAACATGGGTGTGAAGAATCCATGTTTAAAAATTTAGCTATTCTTTGCAGCAACATCCATATTTGAAACATTGTAGTCCACCACAAGCTCTTTGATTTTGTTGATATTGAGCTTCAGGTGATTGTAGCTGCACCGTGTGACCAAGCTCTCTATCAGTCACTACATATATGAGTCTGGACAGACTTGACTGGTGCGCGGAGGCATACAACCGCGAGGTGTTAATCCTAGTTTGTTTGTTTTTTCTGCTCCTGTCCTCTGCAGCTCCTTATATCCAAACTTGAGAAGAACAAAGCAATGAAGGCAGAGGATAAAGCCAAGATCATGGAAACTTTGGGCATGTTAACCAAGAGCATCACCAAACTGCAAGAGGAGATAAAGGGAATCTCAAGCAGCAACAACCCACTACGTACTGCCAAGAGCAAGGCCCAGGTAGTGCTTTCTCCCAGCTCGAAACATACATGCAATGTAGATTTAGTTAGTGGTAGATAGACATAATTTGCTTTATAGCTCTACATTTGTATTTAACCAGCTTTCATTCTGCATTTTTATTCCCTTGAGTTTGCAGAAAATGCATCTTGTTCATCTGTTCATCTAATAGTACCAAGTCAAATACAACAGCTTTTGACTTATTACTATCTACCTACAATGCCATCTTTCTTGATGTGAGTTAATTTTATGTTCAGGCACAGAAGGAACTGCTGGATGCAGAACTGGACCTGTACAAGAAGACTCAGGCTGGAGAGGACACGGCTATGTTGAAGATCAAGTATACCCAGCTGCAAATTGAGGTAATGACTTCACCTTAAATGAGAAAACTTTTCCTCTAACTTTAAAAGTGCTAAAATGCTTCTTACACACTTCAAATGATCTGTTGGAGTTTTATCTCAACAACTCTTATCTGTTTTGAGATATCAGCCAGATATTTGTGCTCTCTTTGACTTCTTTCCATCTCTGTTTTTGATTTTACCCAGGCAGCTAAAAGGGGACTCCTGGCACCAGGACGAGGCCGGGGGGTCCACACTCGGGGCCGTGGTGCTCTCAGGGCCCGGGGAAGGGGCTCCAGAGGGCGGGGAAGAGGTGTGCCACTTCATGCAGTTGTGGACCATCGACCACGAGCACTGGAGATTTCTGGTTTTGCCGAGACAGACCGTGTAGACTTGCTGCCACATTTTGCTGTAAGTCGACAAGAAACTATAACTGAGAAAAGGAGATTTGATATCCACAGTTGAACCAGTGTGATCTTTTGATGGAAACTGTAGGTGGGAGATCAGAGGACTCTGTTAAAGGTCACTGTTTGCTGAACAGTTGAGGGGGTGGAAATGCGGTTCTCGCATCTTTGGATGAAGGCTGTTTTTAGTGTCTGAACATCACCTTAGCTGAATAATTAAATATATACAGTATATTAAATCCTATCTAATGGGATTATTACCCCAAAGTGATAACACACACAAGGATTTTAAAGGAAACAATTTAGAAATAATTTCACTCGGGACTATTATTTGAATCTAACATTATGATCATATATAGTTATACAATGTAGGGCTGATTGATACACAAAAAAACAGTGATTACTTTGACTTTTTTTTTTTACCCTCACCATAGTCACCAACTTACACTGACTGCAGTGCTACATAATTAGCACTCTTTCAGTCTTAGGGTCAAGTTATTCACCCCTCAACCACCAGAAAAAAATACTATAACCAGCAACAGAAAAAAAGACTGACTCACAGGATGTCAGAATTACAAACACAATGCGACTGTCACAGTATACCAGACATGCATGCAAATACTGCTCAGTTCAACAGCTAATGATACTAGCACCAATTGTGCAATCTGAAATTAAACAGTAGGAGTGAGGTAATGCATTTGTTTGGTAATTGTTCATTAGGTACTAAGAATGACAGAAGATGCTGAAGATAATTGTTCAACAATTACACAGGAATGAGATGAAATGAGATATTAACAACAATATTTTGTAAAGTGACTGAAATGTTGTGTGTTCACAATTTTAAAGCAATTTGGAGAGATTGAGGATTGCCAGATTGATGAAAACAACCTGTTTGCAGTCATCACTTACAAGTCAAGAGCAGAGGCAGAACAGGTTAGTCAACTCTCAGCCATGGACACACTTAAATATTCCTGAATCTCTTTCTAGAGTTTTTTTTTTTAAACAGTGAAACATATTTTCCCATTTTAATCTCCTCTAAACATATGATGTTTCCCCCATGTGTTTCGTCCACCTGTAAGGCGGCTCTTCATGGAGTGAGGTTCAATAACAAGACTTTACGCCTGGCCTGGCATAAGGCTGTCATGACTATCAGTCCAGTGGATGCTGATGCAGCAGAACCAGAGGAGGATGAGGTTTGTGGACATTTGTCAATTTGCATCCGTGTGATGATGAGCCTTAGAAGACAGGATTGATGTTATTTCTTTCAGCACTACCATTGATCCTAGAATAAAAATCCCATGGGAAATATTAATTCCTGGAGATGTTTGAAAGTTCTCTGTTCAGATATCATATCAGAAAAGCTTACATTTCCTGTTGCATTACACTTGGAGAACACAAGAGGGAGCCATTACATATTAAAGCAAGGATTGTTTCTGTGTGGCTTTTGCATGGCCACTTCTGTTAAGCATTTGGTCTGTCTGCAGCATGATACTGAGAATTTAGACCTTTTTAAATACATGGTGCAAATTCCACTTTCGTTCACTTTTTAATTGTCTAGGTAATAATTAATAAACTAATTGATAAAAGAGTATGGTCTAGACCTACATGTAAAGTTTCATGAGATAACTTTTATTGTGAATTGGCGCTATATAAATAAAATTTTACTTGACTGTACAGTCACTGATCTCTGTTTTTCTGTTTTTTTCTTCGGTCAGTACCAGGAAGAGTCGTTGAGCGACGATGCATTGCTGCAGGATGATGATGAGGAAGAAGATGACAACGAGTCTCGCTCCTGGCGTAGATGAAGATCAGTCAGACGCTCTTCCCTTGTTGCACTGCTGTGGAAGACGAGCAACAATCCAGCAACTTTATAAGATTTCAGTGCCTGTTAGTAAATCAACAAGGCACGTTTCACTTTGGCTAGACTTTTTTTTTTTTTCCTTCACAAATGTGTAACTGGCAGAAAAACCATGAGCAAGTTTGATTAATTTTAACAATTTAACAATGGTGAATTTTTTAATGCTCTTAATGTAGAAATAGTTGGGTTTTTTTGTTATTTTGGTTCACAAAACAAATGGTTCGTCTAGACATGCGACAGATGATCACTTTTTGAACTGTCAGTTTAAGAAAACAAAACCTGTGTTGTAATTTGACTGAATTACAGACTAGTTTTTGCAGAATAGTATTAGGTTAACTGATTTAAATGCTCGTGTAAATATTTTATGTCTGTGTTCAAATGATTTGTATGAAAGCTTGGCTTCTCAGTTCTTGGCTTTACTTTGGATTGTACAAAAAAATAAAGGATTGAAATGGTCTGAAAACATCCTGCCAAAAAAAAAGACAAAAAAAGAAAAGAAAATGCTATGGCAGTGGAAAAAAAAAGAAAACTCCTGAAAGAGCTGAAAAAGACCATTTCAAAAAAAACCAAAACTTCCTCTTCCCCTAAAGAGCAAACTTCCTACAAACTTCCTACTTCTATTTATTTTGGATCGGTAAGGTAACCGTATGTATAACACTGATTTCCATACCAAGGTAAGACCATGACATATTTGAGTTGTAATTATTGCCTAGCCTAATAATAATCTTTTACATGGCTCAACTGAAATATATTTAATGCAAATACTAAAACAACATTAACTAAGAACGTGTTCTTTTTTGTTGCAGGAGCCGTCTGTCCGCAGTGTCCAGCTACTACAACTCCTTCAAGAAGCTTCTACATTTTATAATGCAATCTGTATTCACTATTCACTATTATTTGGTGCCAGAATAATTGCTGCTGTATTAAAATAGATATATTTTTAATCATTTTGCTTATTGTGTGTGACAATTGCCTGCGACAAGTTCTTGAGCCATCTTGTATGTGGGTTAATGAAATGTAACAATAGCTTGTTCTTTAAGCTGATCTACATTATTTTCTAAGTTAAAAAGTTTCTGTCTTGCAGAACTTGCCCTGGTGCACTGAGCCTAAGGGGATAAAATCCACATTAATCTCTTTGCAGAATTTGGGTAATTAAATGTATTAAAGCCCCCGAAAACTTGGTTTGAAATATAAAATATTTTTTAACAAAGTACTGGTTACTAACAACGCACAAATCAAATCTTTAGATCTATTTTGGATAACTCTTGAAAGTTAAACATTGAAAAACTCAGCTGGTGTGCTTCATCGGGACTGTGAGTGTGGTTTGATCAGATCTGTTGTGGTCAACTACTTGCCACTCTTTGCTATTGGTTGTGGCTGTGACCTCACCGGTCAAAGTTCACCAAAGTTGAACTCCAATGCGAAGCCAGGATGCCACCAGAAGCGAAAATTCGTGTGTGTGTGTGTGTGTGTGACCGGGCGCAAAGCAAGCAGCCTAAACTTTGCGCCCTGCCCACTCCAAACTGAGGACAAAATGGACAAAACATTTTTATTTATATAATTTACATGAAATAAACAAAAATGTTAAAACTTTGGCAGAGAAAAAAAGTTCATGCAAGATTCTATGGCTTATAGTGAGAAGGAGAAAATAGGTTTGTCAGGGCCTTTGAAACATTTTTTGTGAAATGTATCTGGCTTTCAATAAGGCAGCAGTGTCACCTCATATGATGTACTTATGTTGCATGCATTCCATACTGGAGTTAATTATGGGTTACCAACTTGTAAATAACATTCATGTCAACATCCAAACCGTCATTACGATTCTGAAAGCTCTGATCCGACTTGGCACGTCCTGATACTGAAGTGCCTGAAACAAAACGAATACAGGTGCCACCCAAATGGAACTAAATCCAAATTTAATAGGAATGTGTTATATTGGCAGTGCATCCTATTTTAATCTCCACTTGACCAACTCATACAACCATCTTAATTACTTGAATGTTTGCTGTGTAAAAAAGGCCTGTCCACAAAACCTGGGTTACAACATACTTTACCATTGGTCACCCTTTGCTTTCTTCAGACCAAAAGGGCATATGAGACGTGGTGTTTTTGGTTAAAGGAATTTTGCCTTCTGTTAGGGATTGGTATACACCTGCAGGGAGGCTCTCCACAGTACAGCTCCCACAATCCCTCATCCTCGAAATAAGAGAGGACAAATAACCCAATCAGTGTCCACCAGTTCAGTGTTACTGAGCCACCCCTGGTGCCTGTCACGCTCACAGAGATAATTGTGAGAAATCAGATTTGCTCTTGCAGAATATCTGCTGTTAATCATTTAAGCCCTTTTACCCTCCACTGCCACCGAAAATACCCTCCCTCATCCCTCTCCGTCTCAGCATGGGAGTGTTAAATGCCCCCTTGTGCTGTCTCATTTACCTACTATAGTGCCACCACGCTCCTCGCACGAGCATCATTTGTGCTCAAACAAGCTGTTGCAGTCTTAGCTGCACAATTTTGTGTAGTTGTGTCATGAAACTCCCAAGTTTTATTTGTCATGTTTGATTGACTTGGCACTCTGGGGAACGGCTACGCAAATAAACGTGTAGCAGAAAAATGGCCGTGCCCCACTGTGTTGTCTTCGGTGGTGTTGGGACCAGCGTGCAGGAAGGTCTGAGAGCTCTGCCTGCCTTCTGTGTGTGTCTCAGTGGGAAGAGGATGTTTATAAGCTCAGTGTGAGCTCAGGAAACATGGGCTAACAAGTTTACAGCGTCTGTGTCATCCATTATATAAATCTTTACTTTCTGATTTGTGTCAAAGTGACAAATGGCATGAAATTTGGGAATGAGCTGTAAAAATGTTTTTGTGTGTGTGTGTGTGTGTGTGTGTGTATGGACTAGGCGGATGAATTTGAAAGTACGTTTCACTGGAAAAAAAACAAAAAGACATACGTTCAAAGTCTCCCTTTTGTTTGCTTGTAGATTTGCTGTCTGTCACTGAAAATGATTGTAGTTTCTTAGAAGCCCTCAGGGGCTCAAGAAGTCGGTCATATGGATATGCAACCACCAGGAAAATGCATAACATTACACTCTTCTAATATATTTATTCAGATTCATTTGAATATCATCCTGGCATTTTCACCACATAAAAACATTGCTGGATGCCAATTAATACCAAGTACCACTTAACCAATTTTGGAGAATAATACCTACAAAAATCATCCTAATGGATGGATAATGTGCAATAACACAAAGGTTTTGGTCACTTTCTGTATGTCATTAAGGTGAAGATATAAGAAAGGTGTTTCTGATCTCAAAACAACAGTGACCCCTCCCAACACACTGCTCTCTGCTTTCACACGCCTTGCCCCCATCGCTCCAATGCCAGTTCTCTGTAAAGCCATTAATATTTTATGTGATCGTGGGCCTCCATAAGCAAATTTCAGTCCCTAGCAAGTTGAGCCAAAGCATGATTAATTTAGTATTTATACCCCGACAACCCTTTAAACAACACAGGGCCCCCAGCCACAAAGCAAGGCACAGTTTGAAACAAAACTAGCAGCCCCTAAATCATAATCAGCATAGTCATTCAGCATCATTTGAGTTTGGGGACACGTTTTTTTCTGCAACACCAGCTGCAGTTTTGGTGTGGAATCAGTGCCTGTGTGAGGATGGCAGCCTCGGTTGTAAAGCTTTACCAGTAAAATGTATTATAACATCAAATAAGTCTTTTTTACTCGGCTGCAAGACAAAAACACTTGTTTCTTCCCAAAAATCCTCTCCATCTTCTTCAGTTTGTTGGAAAAATACTGCTGTGTTAGACATCGTAAAGCCCTTTAACCTTGTGTACTGACCACCCAGGCAACCCTGCTATCAGGGAAATGCCATCAATAAATCAAGACATGTCTGCCCTCAACCTGCGGATTACAATAAATCTCCTTCAGTCATGATGCTGCAACCACAAAGCTGCAACTAATCTGTTTACAAAATGGCAATGCTTGGAGCCACTTCATCCGGAATTTTTTTTTTTTTTTTACTTTTTTGATTTCTTTGTCTCTCTGGAATGTGCACAGTTTGACTCTATTCTTTTCTTCCTTTTTGCATTTTTGGGGGATATATTTCTCTCTATAAGTCCGACTCTCCTGTAATATAGGCTACTGTATGAATGTTGGTTGTTTTCAGTGCTTCATGCATCAGAAAGGCCCCATGGAAATAAAGAATAGTACAATTTCACTATAATTTACCAATTCATATCCCAATTTGTAATCTAAAGTAAATGATAATAATAATAATAATAATAATAATAATAATAATAATAATAATAATAATAATAATAATAATAATAATTTTTTACCACATTCATCATCATCATCATTATTATTATTATTATTGTTATTATTAATATTATCAACAAAACATACTGGATACATAGGCCTGAATAAGTATTTGTTTGCTAGTTTTCTATATCAACTTAAACTCCAAGTGGCCAAAAACACTATGAAGCTCAATGCTTGAGTAAATATGCTTAGTTATTTTCCACTGATCACTTTTAAAAAAAACCCATCATAGTAAGAAAAGCAAAGTTGTTATTAATATCATCAACAATAGTTCTATCATTCAAGTGTCCCACTAAGACATTGCAGTGAGACAGCCAGCCAACAAAATTCCAGGACACTGAAGTAGCTAAATGGAATTCAGCCATCATTCATTTTATTGTTTTCCTGACTGAGACATATCAGTGAAGATCTATCAATCACGACACGAGCTGCAAGTCCTACTTGTATAAAGTACTCGGTATAAAGCCAAACTACTGAACAGAAGTAGTTTTCGCATGAAGTTAGTCTAAAAATTTGCATGACTAATAGTTTAAGTGGAAACGAGTAATCTGATTGGACACTGAGAGTGGCTCTCTCATACCTTATCTGCAGTCTCCTTCTCCCTGTTAGGGTGAGTGTGTGTGCGTGTGTGTGTGTGTGTGTGTGTTATTGCGGTACGTCATTCACAATCTAATTAGACTGTACACTAACATGATCACCGTACAGTTCAACTTCATTAAAGATAATCTCTGTGCAGACAGGCTGGACACAGCAGGCCCCGCCCTCTGCCCTCGCCCCTGTCATTGATTGGTGGAGTGATTTGCAGCATGTAATCAAATGCTCTGTGACAGGTTGTAACTGAGGTTAAAGATGGCAATTTAATTATGTGTCAGAGGTCACATTAAGGGCTGACCCTTGACCCATTACCACAAGACTCTGCTGATTAGTGACAACCTTGTGTTACTCTTTAAAGTGAACAAAACAAAGGACGAATACAAATGCAGAATAACAGGTAATTGATCCAAGATCAGTGGTCTTCTGGGGTCTCTGAAATGAGAATTCAAGCATGCTATCCACCTTTTACTAATCGGATGCTGGCTGTATCTCCATATTTAACGGACAAACATGGGAGTTGTATATCAATCGTCTCGTCTAACTCTCAGCAAGAGATCTAATAACCGTATTTCCCAAAATGTTAAACTCATACTCTAAGATGTTAGAAGATTTTTTTTAGTACCTTGCCCAAAAATGGCTATATGAAGATTGATCGAATTGCAGGTTAGCCTGGCATGTCAGTTTTGCCTATAGGTTGAACAAGTCCACGTAGAGTAAGAATATACCCAAACTAAGAGATCAGTCAAGTGATTATATTTGATCAGTAGATAATAAATGATACTTTGAACCATGCCTTCGCCAAGAGATCATGGCATGTCAAAGGTTTGTGTATTATGAAGACTGCAGACCTCCAGCTGCATGGTTTTCAAAAACATCCTTAATGATTACTCATGTAGGAATACAAAGTTGTTCTGTTGTGTCATTAGGCCCCTGGGTACAAGCACCGACTAACAGTTCTATAGCCAGCCACATATGCAAATGATAGGGCAATTGTAGAAATACAAATATGTACCCATGGTCCGTGCGCTCTAATGGCCTCCCTCCCTCTGCTCAATGGCTCATTTAGATATCTGCTTGGTTTATTATGTGAATAAGTCATGCCTGGCTTGTTACGACCCTCTGGGTTCCTGTTTCTGCTGTGTAGCTGAGATGTGTGGTGCTCAATTAGGCAGCCTGACTAGCGGAGTTAACCCTTTGCGCCAGATAAGCGTTTTTTTTTCCTCAGCCAGATGGGGTTGGTACAGTATGGGGGGGTGTTTCCAGGCAGGGTTCAAAAGATCAATCCTAATACAGTGCTACCAAGATGACCTCCCAGATGTAATAAAGGTGCCATCTTTCACCCTTGGGGCCTATTCAGAGCCTCCCACAACATGAACAAACCTGGTATCTTTAAATTAGCTGACTTGCTTGCCCTGCAGGTAATTGCATTAGTTTATCAATGTTCGCCACAATTTATTACATTCTCCAGCACCAGTAGGCTCCTGGTGTTAATGTGCTCTGTGAGGTGTCTTTGTGTTGGAGAGTGTGTATGTATGTTTATGTGTGTCTCTTTGCAAATAAAGAAAAGTAAACACAACGACACCAAGAAGTGAAATTATGGTTTTATTAACAGTGGTACATTTTATCTATGCAGGTCTAGTCTTAATGATGGCCAAGGTCTTATATTTGCAGATTTGGACCAAATACTAACCTTACATATATTACATACATTGCGAATATCCCTATAATTTAGGTGCCCTTATTGTTGCATTTGAGGTGTCAGATCGACTCTTCCGATTCTCTGTTCATCTCAGCTTTTCTCCACTCTCTGTCAGCGATCATTACAGCTCTGGCACTTGTTTTAAAACTTTATATGATGGCGGCCTTAATAGGTGCTTAAATCAGATTGTCTTTCATTACACTAAAAACAATATTACTATCCCGACTTTTCAATGGAGTTCTCTGGCCAGAGGCTGCTGCGCACCTCCCTCACATCTGTATGCATTATGGATTTGTCTGAGGTAATAAACAGGCCCTGCTCTTATTCCTGCTTCCTGGTATCATTATTCCTTGCCCCTCAGATGGATTATAGCCCACTGTGCAACATGTAGATGAGTGGCGCTCCTCTGATTGCCTTATGGCCATCAGACTTTGCATATTTACTGCCCATGAATCACTGTACACAGAAAACCCAGAGCAGCATATTCCGATGCTCCTCCCTCCTCTCTTCTGTTTTACTCTTTCTCTGTCATTCAATCTCTTATTCTCACTTTTTTCCCTCTTTCAGCCGTCTTTCTCTCACTGCTTCCCTTTCTCTCCCACTTTCACTCGTCTTTCTCTGTGCCTTGATCTTGCTTTATGCATTCCCAGCTGCTTAATTAAAGCATGTATTATTAATACTGCTATGTCTTTGTCCATCCTTCTTCCCTGTTCATATGACTGCTACATTAAGTTTAAATTGTTTCGCTGTAATTCCCTTTTAATGTCCCTGTTATAATCAGTGTTTCTGGTGTGTGCAGGCAAGGGAGGGGAGAAAAAAAAGAGGGAGAGACGGTGACTGAGATCATAGGATTTTACTGTAACTTACTGTTTGATGTGTGGCTTGCATACTGCAGGCCCTGTAATTAGGTCTATTTTACAAGTCAAATGTATATGGCGCCAATCTGAAAAATATGAGATTAATAAAAGAAAGTTGTCAGATGTGGCTGGGTATGGTGGACTGGCCGTCTCTCCTGAGACCCAAGGAAAGAGCAGCACACTTCACTGCTTATGTCCTTTTTTAAAAAAAATAACAGCTACCCATGGTCCTGTGAAGACTGAACACAACCCTGACTTAAATACCTGCATGATTTGTAACAATCTGAGATCCACATTTTTGTGACGATTTGTTAATACCGCTCTTTTCGCTTCAACAGGACATACTGTGCCCTTTCTCTCGCCTTTTTTAAAGGTCAGTTTGCAAAAATTGCAAAAAAAAAAAATCTGATGTAGCATCGACCCATGCCAATATGTTTGTTTGTATTTGCCCAGATTTTGAGTAGAATGGCGACTAGAATGGCCAAAGTCAGTGGAAGTGGATGCTTTTTAACAAAATTGGGTGAACCAAACCATCCAAAGTGTCATCCATCGTTATGGAGAGTTTTGCGAATGACGCACTGAGCAATATATATTATTAGCTCATGAGATATCTGTCTCCTGCCAAAGGCACTTTCCTCTACCCTCCTCTACCCATAATGTCTAATGAAATGGTGCTGATGCTTTACCATTTATCAGTCACAGAGTGCTTGGTCCACCATTATTGATTCGAGAAGGCCAATTGGCTGGGAAGGTGCTGTAAACTGGGGCGATTTAAAACCTACATCCTTCATTGTCACATGATGGGTGCAGAATGAGATCGTAAGAGGCGGAATGAGTGTAGTGACAATAAATAAAGGGAACAAATATAATCTGGCAGACAGACGGGCTGTCAATAGGATTGCCGTCTTTGATGTCCTCAAAGTGATTATCGGGGGAGATGATTAGCTGTGGTGTGAGGTACTGTAAAAGTGTAGTGCGGGGATATTTCCTCCATGTATCTGGGCTCTGTCTTCACTGAGACAGATGTTGTGCATGAGTAATGACACAACTATCATGTCACGTGGAGGCCGGCCTGCTCCATGTAGTAAGTATAGGTAACAGGGAAAGAGTATGAGGGCCCGGTAATATCGTAAAACAGTGTTTAAATATTTTAATTTCATTTGTCAGAGGGGCCCCTCCCTTGCACTCCATTACCCTGCCAACCATCCTTCATCAGCTGAATGAGTGCATTATTCATTAGCACTAATTATTTTCACATAACGTCTGCCCCGATATATTTAACCTCCACATTACACTCGGGATAATGGCCTTGTAAAATTGAATTGCGAGATAGAAGAGGAGTTGGAGAGCTCATTTAAAGAACGAGAGGGGGGAAAAGAGTTAGGGTGGTGCAGGAGGGGTTTTTGAAGCAGCAAGAATGGGGGCGCTGACAGGAAGAGTGTTAAGCACTTTGGGACATGGAGCCCCAGAAGTGACGGGACATTTGTTCCTGTCTCATTTGCATGCCAAGAGAAGAGCCCGGTGGTTCTCTGTTGAGTTGAAGATTCCTAAATGCCCCGTGGTTGAAGGCGCCCTCGAGCCACGGAGTTAAGATTAGCTCTCCTTGACCTGACGCATGACCTCGAACCATTAATATAAAAACACATGGCCTGGGAAAGCAGGAACATAGAGAAGACAGACAGGTCTTTGTCTCTTTTACCCTGCTTTCCCTGACTTCACCTCTGCTGTGTCCATCTGTACCGCTTCTCCTCCTCTGTCTCCATCTCTGCTTTCACCTCTGTTCTTCTTCCTCCTCTTCTTTCTTTTGCTTTTAATTCAGCTACTTACCTGGAAAGGCCCCACTGGTGATTGAAATGGGATTGAATCACCCACTCAGGCCTCATATTCCCCACTGAAAAGTACAGACGCTTTCATACGGACAAACTTCAAAACAAACTGAGGACCAAGGAAGGCTTTATTCTTGCTTTGCTTATTCATGAGACTGACATTTACCAGCATGCAAAATTTAAACCTAAACAGGGCTTACTGCTTCACTTGCTTTGTCTCTGCTCTTTTCTGGGCAATAGTTGTGACCCCATGCCAATAGCTAAGCCAAACTTTCACCCACGCTCAAATGAACAGAGGAGTACACACACACATACAGTACAGTATGCATGCTGAAATAAACACTTGCACATACTCACCTGCAATAGCTTTCATGCACGAGTTAAGTCAGGAAAAGTGCAAATGTTACGTTGTGAAACATTTTGACCAATTAGCTGCAGTGATTTCCAGTATTGAGTAAAAAATATATTTGGTAACATTTGACCATCCTCATTTAACAAGAATTAACTTCTTCTAAATGTTTTTCCACAAATGCAGACAAATGGTGACAGTTGACATGAAGGCCACTGCACTCAGTTGACTCATTTATTTTTAAATATTCTTTGAAAAATGACATTAACAATAACAAACATTAATTAATCGATCTGAACAACCACGATGGACCGCAATTTGATGTGTTAAGATTGTTTTTTTTCTTTAAGATAATTACTTGTCTTTTGCTGTGTGTGGACCCCAAGAATAGTAGCTGCTACCTTAGTAGTATAGCTAATGGGGATCCAAATAAAGAAAAAAGAATAATTCGCTTTGTTTCTCTAAAACAGTCCAAAAACCAAAGATGTTTACTGAATGAAAATTACAGATTACTTTTATTACTTTTATGTCAATTAACTGAAGTAATTGGCTACTAGTTTCATTCAGCTCTATTTCTGACACTAAATTCATTACATCTCTGTAGCATATTGCAGATTTAAACATATTAAAGTCTCTTTTTTCCCTGTGACATTAAAAGAAAATATATATATTTTTTCTTTCATTGTGCTTTCTTTCTCTGATTTCCTGAGTAATGTTGCAAACAGTGACCACGCTCCTCTCCGGGCTATGTAAGTGACTGTACTGCTTTGTATGCTTGATGCCGGGTAATTGCAGTTCATTTCAACAGGGAAAAAAAATTATTCTCACGCCTTTCTGTGCTACGCCCAGAAGGCAGCGCTCTCTATGTGTAAAGTATCTGTCTCTCTGACATTTAGATTTGCCTTTTAAAGATGACATTTTTCAAAACTGGCATTTCTTCATATGTTTTCTAGAGGCGACAAAATTATTCTTTGACATCCCAGTCAGTGTGTTCATATAAGTGTGTAATTTATCCAGCCTTAAGTTGTTTGGTTGTTTTGTTTTCCTTGGTAATGTTGATATTATTTCACGATGCACTAAAACTGCTATCACTGTCGGATACTGATATCAGTGTCTGATAGTTGTACCTTGCTGCAGTCACATTGCCTTAAGAATCCATGCTTCTCTTATAAATGCTTCAAATTTGCATTCAAAATTGAAATCACAGGTAAGTCTGCGCATGAGTTACCATTTCTCGGCTGTGTTGGCAGCGACTGAAGCTGGGAGACTGCATGGCTCATCTGCAGGAGAAAAAAAACCCAAAACACATCTGTTGTATAAGTGTGATTTATATGTGGCACAAATAACCTATGTGGCAAAAGCTTGATAGGTTTGGGTGGCAGTTGATAGCTTTTGGGTGTCTGGTAGAGAATTAATGGTGTACTGAATGCACAGTTATCAAGTATTATACTCATCTTTGAATGACTCCTTTGAACCTCTGGAGATTTCCATTACTGCACTCTGGTGCCTCGCAATGAACCTTTATCCATTCTGCAAATGAGCATGCTATCCCTAAATAATTTCCTCAACAAAGATGGTGCTACACATTATGAAATATTCAGAACTCAATTTTCCTGCTCTATCAGACTCTGGAAAGATCCATAATTACATGATAATCCACAATGTAATTCATTTTGGGTACTTTGGGAATCTGAGTTCTCTTCACAGTAAAATGTTAAATATGTTGGTAAAATGGGATAAAGCCTGCCTTGTGGGCATTTGGGATTGTTTTAAGGGGATTATGTATGACAATCTTGTTTTGACATTATTTTTCACGAGGCGGATATCTTAAGGGTCATTCAAAAAAAGCCAGGACTGATAAGATACTATAGCCACACAGCTGATACATTGGCAGGGCACTGTCGGACAGACGTACAGACAATCATACAGTGCATAAACAAACACAGAGACAAGATTGAAAATGGTTATTACAAAAAGTGCATAACTACCTAGACACATTCCTCAGAAGTGGCTTTAATCTTCTGAGAATGGCAAGTTTATCTTAAAAAAACAGCAAGCCATTACATTGTAATTTCAGATATGGTATAATATTATGAAGTAATAGAACAGTATTATAAACCAAAAAGGTGCGGGATAGTGTTGGATTATGGCTCACTGGCCAGAAATATGGGGTTAAAGTTCAGTTAATGTGCAGTACACATCTACGCTCAGAAGAGGCATGTGTCACATATATTGGCATTTCAAAGGTAAACAGAAAGAGTCTGTTATGTACGAGACAGAAGGTCATTTGGCCAACATGGTAGTTGCCCATCTGTGTGAGCATACAGTGGTCCACAAATGAGGATAAGTATATTATCTCCACATGAATTTACATTGAATTGTGTGTCGTAAAGAGTGTGCTTCACATTTCCCGCGGAGCTGCTGCCATATATTTGTACAAGTTTATAACGTATAATACAATTTAGAAAGCACTATCTCACCGTGAGATTTTTAAGAAAGTGGGCCATAAAACCCCCCCCCCCCAAAAAACCTTAGCCACTGGCTTTAAAACCAATAAAGTTAAATGGAGCCGCTGACATTTTTAGTATTGCATTATTGTAAGTCAGCCCTCCAACTCTATGTGTGTGTGCAGTCGATGAAGTACAAAGTGTCAAAACAGCTGTCAGTCACTGCGACAGAGCGTGCGGCAAGATGACGTTAATGACACTCTTGTTAAAATGCAAAGCCCGGGTGATAACAGTGCTGAACTTAAAGGCCAAAGCTGTCACAGCAGAGGAGAACACCGAGCAGAGTGGAACAGTGTGGTGGAAGCCGCAGGAGTTCACACAGAACACAGCACCAACTGCACAGGTAAGCCATGTTGTGACTACCAATCTATCTATAAGAAGTATTTATCTCCCTTAAAAATTCATATATTATTGTTTTACAACACTGAATCAAAGTCGCTTTAATGTGTTGTTTGTCACTGATTAACATAAATGTAATGGATATATATTAGTAAAGTGGGGATTACCTGTGTGTAGTCAAGGGGTTGTAGTATAAATTTACCTACAGTATATGTGGAAAGTCCAATTTTTGGTCAGTCAGTACGTTGGCAAAACCTACCCTGAGGACAAAGGAACACGTCACTAAAGTACTGAAGTACAGTTAAATCAGGAGCAAAGAATACAATTAATCTGAAGTCAGCTGTGCTGCCAGTGAGACTAAAATTGAGCTTTTTGGCCATCATCATGAACATACTGTACCATCCACACATTAAACATAGTGGTGGCAGCATCATGCCGATTCTGGCCACCTTGTGAATGTCCATACTTCAATCTCTTTCAGCTCAGCTTTTAGGCAACGACCAACTCCAGAGTAAAATATCTGTCTCTTTAGCTGATAAATGCTACCACCCTGATGCCAGCTAACTTTGTTTGCCTGTTGTTGGGTGCTGGCCTGGTGAACCGTAGCTGCTGTGGCCAAAAACAACACTATGGGAGCTGTGAGAGCGAACCGAAACTATTAGCAAAGCTAATAGACATCCATCTATCTATCTATCTATCTATCTATCTATCTATCTATCTATCTATCTATCTATCTATCTATCTATCTATCT
>JBBPCS010000130.1:13211345-13241158 GCA_037974645.1 Hollardia meadi
ACACACACACACACACACACACACACACACACACACACACACACACACACACACACACACACACACACACACCTGGTATGTCGTGAGCATGAATTATACATTTTCTGTTCAAAACACTTCATCAATCAGTAGAATTGGCTTCAAATGATCTGTATTGAAGACATATGAGTAGGAGGCAACTATTTAAAAAAAGAAAAAAAAAGTAGATTCAAAAAAATAAATTTAAAGAACTCCACTGGTGAGGGTGTCTTACTTAAGAGCATTCCTCTAAAGAACCAAATAAAAGGTGCATGGTGAAAAAAGTTACTTATGATGAATAAATTATTTCGTCGTCACCGTGGGGAACCTGATTTTTACTGACATTCAACAAACATGTTTTCAGAAGATGTGGAAGAATGGGTCAGCAAATTAAACTCTAGTACACATTCTCTGTGGGTGCTCACGTGTGTGTGTTGGTGTGTGTGTGTGTGTGAGACTGTGACTGTCTCAGATAAAACAAATCCTACATACAACAGCCCAGGGACACTCCGACCATAATTGTCCAGGTGGCATTTTAGAAATACTCACACAACAGGGGTCAATTTCTCTTCAGGTCACTGAGAATGACATCATCAAACTACTATTAAGTCTGCAAACAATCCTAGCCCTGCTGCGTCTGTATTGACAATGGATTCCTTGAAAACAAACAGTGGGCTCTGGGCTTTGCCCTCAATCTAAAACCATAACCTCAGAGTGAATAACAGAGAAATGTCCGTCAAGGCAGGAAGGGCCGTCACTGAGGAAGGGAGAGCTAAAAATGACAAGGCAAACTAATCTGAGTAACCACCTCCAGCCCTCCCAGCCGTTCTCTTAAGTAGGCATTCACTCATGTTCTATACCTGTCCACTCTGTCTTCTACAAACATGCACACGCATCATGTATAGAGCAATGTATGTGGGACAAACCTTGCAAGTCCTTTGTTTCTTTTTCTCTTATTCACTTTCTGTCTCTGCTCTGATTAACCTGTTAACTGGATATTTCAACATAGAAAATGCACCATGCCTTGTGAATGTGACCTATACAGCGTGCCCTTGTTTTAAGATGTGAGCTCCACAGTGGTGTGGTGAGCCCACGAGGGCAAGGTGTGTATTGACATACAAACATGAGGAAAGCGTCCAGATGCAGTCCACTGTTTTTCTGTAATAATAGCTAGCAGCCCTGCCGTTAAATAATTAATGTGGTCTATCCAACACAAAGTGAACGGCATGCAGACTGCACTCCACTGCTTCACATCTCATTCTATATCTCCCCTGATACAGACAATGCACATGACTGCGCGTATTTTGGTTTATTTGTAGTATTAGCACTTGGACTATTACTACGTGTTTAAATAATGTAATGATGATAATAACAATAATAACTCGGCCTTCCATAAAGCGGATGTAACGAAGTGCTACACGAGACAATAAAAATGAGATTAAAACAGGCACTAATATCGCTAACGCCACCAATATGAACCATGATAATCATATCCACTATCAACATGTTTTTTTTTTTTTAGGTGGACTAGTTTAAGGGCAATATGAATTCATTTAATTTTTCCTTGTTTAATGAGGTAAACAACAATAAATACCAGCAACATAAACAGGCTAACTGTCACATGTCACTGTCACAACTCTCACATGCCACAGGACTAGAGTGTGATCACAATAATCTGCTAATTTGTTTCAGATAAACATCAGTAGTATTGATACATTTAAATATAGGTATTATCATGAGTCCCATGAAGAAACTATACTGTGACATAACCTTTGTTGAGGCCAAAGTGTTAATGAAAAAGGTACAAATTGATCTCATTTACGAGTGAACCAAATTTTAATGATCCATCCCCTCGGCTTGCCCTCACATTGAGCACATGTTGTTTTTCTCCGGTGTTTTTACAAGAAACAATCTCATTTGGCATTACGGTGCAATAAAAGCACACAAGCATATCGGAGGTTATGGTAGAAGCAGTCACATGATCAATACCCTACCGACCCTCCTCTCTTTTGCCCCTTCCACCACTTTTCTTCCTTTCTCCCCTCACCACCTTTCCTCCCAATCAATTAACTTCCCCAAGTAAACAGATCTGTCCCCACGCTCGTTGCTCCCTGCCGTAACTGGATATCCCTCCCCCTCCTCCTCCTCCTCCTTGTCCCAGCCAAGTCAGGGAGAGAAACCAGATACCTGGCGGAACATTACTGTTAGCTCCCTTCCAGTGTGTGTGTTGAGGTAAGAAGGCTAAATAAAGACCAATGACATCATCTGCACAACCTTCACCATGTGTCCAACCTGTCCTCATACTCATTCCTGACATCATGACCTCTTAATGGCTCACGGATCAAACAATCTGTGTAAGAATGACCCCCGCTGTCTCCTCATAAACACATAAATAACCCTATTGTAGCACTATTATGAACGCAATGTCCTAATTAGTCAACTTTTTCTAAATGAAGAAGCTTGGTGACAATGATTGTTTCAGTAGTTTTAATTTCTGGACACACAGATCAGCATTTACCTGAACTGATCTTAAAGTGCACAGCAGCCACATTCTTTTGACCATTTCACTGATGAACATTTTTTTTCATTTGTTCATCAAACTAGACAATAAAGATTCAATTTTGGTTTATACAAGCTGGCTTTGACTTTAACACATACATCACACTTGATGCAACTACAACATTAATAAGTGGCAGAAGTATTTCAATTTTATTCTACGTTGTACTTCTACCCCACTACTGTACTTCACTACATTTATCAGCTTACTAGTTACTTTAGGTGATCAAATTAGAACATTTAAATACTGTATTACTGAACATGTAAGGAGTTTTACATGTTTAGTAATACAGTAATTTTTACTTTTGACACCTTACATACATTTTGCTGCAAATTCTTCTAAGTACATTTTTAAATGCAGGACTTGTAATGGAGAAGTTTTACACCACGGCACTGCTAACTTTTCTAACAAAACAGGCGGCTCCACAGCTCACACTGTAACAGGACAGACATATTCATCATCGCAGCAGAGATTCACAGAGCGGACTTCTACTTTTTTATTTAGACCTCCATCTGGAAAGCCAGTCTGCTACAACAGAGGTGCCCAGACCAATGAAATCTGTCCTGTTTGTTTATTAATGGAACATATCCATACTTACTCTGCTCTAAGAATTAGTTAAGACTTGGCCAGACACCAACTATATTTGCACTAGATTTATGAGATTAATTGATTCATTTTAATTAATTAATAAACACACTGCACAGTGTTTTGCAAAAGAAAACACTCCAAATGAACCCACCTTTCCATTATCTTGCCCACTCGATAAACTAGGTGACTACAACAGAAATTCCCATGAGTCCTTGAACATAAAATTGTTCATTCTTGCAACACCCCAGCCATTGAGAACGGAGACGCAGGCAGGGTCAATCCATATCTCCTGTGACCCATGCAACATGTCGTTATGCTTGCTAATCAGATTTAGAGACAACAAGTGAAAGGATGGCCTCTCTGGGCCGTTTGCTTTCACAAATGGATCTGCTTAATATGGGAGATTAATAGACTACTATCTAATCTTCTCTGTGACTGAAGCTATGATCTGGTTACAGAGAAACATGATGGATGTTGAGGCGGTGGCACGTGGGAGTCATGTTAACCCTTTCAAGACTGAATGCAAGGTTTCTTTGCAAGTTATTAACTGTTAAAAGACAACGCAGAGCCGCAATCACAATAATGAAGATGTCTGCAGGGCTGTTGGATTATTAGCAACAATATGCAAAATGGCTTCTTTCAGCTCCCAGCTGTGTCAAATTAGAATCTGAATTCATTCTCAGAGGTTGTAAGAAAAATAATTACACTTCTCTTGAGTATTTGCTCAATAGGCACCTTTTTTTAATTTTTTATAACTTGTTCTTTGCAGAGGCAGATCAATATAAAATCAAATAGTTTCATCAGAAAAAAAACTCCTCTGTTCTCATGCTTTTCATCAATATGAGCCTAAATATTCTGCTCTACTACCCAAATTTGATCTGTAACAGTTTTCACAAAATGCACCTTGGTT
Source organism: Hollardia meadi (assembly GCA_037974645.1). Taxonomy (NCBI): domain Eukaryota; kingdom Metazoa; phylum Chordata; class Actinopteri; order Tetraodontiformes; family Triacanthodidae; genus Hollardia; species Hollardia meadi. Next base: position 13,215,419 of record JBBPCS010000130.1, read on the forward strand.
CAGAATAAAAGAAATCTTCTGAATTAGAACCGACTGGGCCTGTTCTTTTGCACCAAAGCTGCAGCTGCAAAAAACAAAAAACAAAAACAGATTATTGACAGACAGTGTTGGTGGTGAGATGAGGGTTTGTAATTATATTTACAGAAGAGGACCAGAAGACCAATATTTTCTCTATGGAATTCTCCTCTTCAATTTTCTCAGGTCTTTTGATGTTGAACATGTCTGAAAAAATTAAAAAGATACGCCTGTCGCAGACAGAAGATAACAATTCTGCTGGATATAAAATGAGTTTTTCCAGCTGTGTCATACTGGTTTTTTTTTTTTATACATGTCTGATTATACTTACATATACTTGCTATACACGTGTATGATGATGAGGTCATTATTGAACAGTCTCTTCAACACAATTTTACAGTCTGTGTCACTCAATGGACTTAAGTCTGTCAGTACTTCACAGTGACTGTACAAACTGTGAGAAACACAACAAGTCCACGAACTGATCAATACAAAGATTTGTTACTTGAAAATACATAAAATTGCACTGCCTTTTGACAATCTCAGAGGCTTTTGAAGATGTGCACTACCTCAAGAAGAATATTATTTTCATTAATGTAAAAACATTTCCATTATTGTTAATGTTCACTGCAGTCACTCTGCTGTTTTACTGCTACCAGCCAACAAAGGTCGTACTTCATTGTCATGTTATAGCCTTGTTATATTTATCTTTTAATAAAAATCAATTCTATGCTCCCATTGTTGGATACTTTTTCCCCTGTTGTAGTAAAGGTGGTATATAGTATTGATATTTTTCAAAGTAAGAATTCTAGGACCATGACAATACTAGTCAGAGCTGTTCGTATTTCTGCACCATCTTCTGTTGCTTTAAAAAAAAAAAAAAAAAAAAGATATGGTGGGAGTAGCAACATCATTGTAAGAGCCTGTGTAAATCACAGAGAGAAGCTGTCGTCCCCAATAGGGCCTTGTTAGTCGCTCCAGAACCATAATGGCTGATGCCTTACAGGCAAACTAATTATCAGGTACTTAACAGTCCGAACCTACAATACATCTGCCATATAGGCCGAGGAGGGATGTGAAGAACATAACCACCTCCTTCATATTGTCTACTGTTTCTCTTTTCACCTCAATGTCGATCTCTTCTTCTTTCCCCTCTTTATTTCTCTTTATTTCTCTCTGTGCATCTCCTTTTCTTTTTGCTCACCCAGTATCCGTTCTTCTGTTTCTCTCCTCCTTCTCGCTGTTCTCTCAGGGAACCAGCTGGGAAACTGGCCTTGGGATACAAGCTAGAAGCATGCAACCATATGCTAGATATTTTCATGGAAGGTGTGTGTGTGTGTGTGTGTGTGCGTGTATGTGTGTGTAAAAAGAAAGCAAGGGGAGGGGTCTGACTTCTTTTTGAAATGTACAGTGTAATATCTAAGTAGGACATTTATCTGGCAGTGGTTTGTCTTCCCCTGTTGTGCTTGTGCGTGAGTTCCTGAGTTCCCCCTGTATCCCACAGCTAAATGCCTTCAACATAGAGCATTTCTGTTGCTTTCAAATACACACACACACACACACACTACAAACTGTACAGGCAGACTGCTGAGAGCGAGCTGCGAGAGACACTGACACAGCTTGCTCATTAGACAGTTTCTTCTTGGATTGAGGCCAAATATCTGCAGGTCATAAACTCACTGATGTAACAGGCAATGTAACTCACTGATCCAGGGAAGTGTTCAAAAGCTACACATCTCTTTTTAGGACTGCCTTTTATAATCATTCACTCTACTCATGTTGCATTTTCTGCATGAAAATGAGGAAACACAACATACAGTAAAGGCGGTGCCACGACAAAGAGATCGTCATCACATAGACAACCCGGATGACCTTTATTCATCACAGCAGGCCTGTCACTACACTGTGCATCATAGTCCTGCCAGTCCCAACAACTTCCTTTAAAACAAACTTGAATAGTTTTGGTTTCCTCCTTCTTTCCTTAATTTGAAATGTCCACCTCCCGTGTACTGTGATCCTTGTCACAGTTGGAGGGTGTAAACAGATAAGTCCCTCCTCCTACATGTCCCCTTCATGCAGGTTGCCCCAACCAACGTGCTGCAAGGACATGATCGCTCACCGACTTCCCACCTGTACAACCTGCCAATAGTGTTTGTTTGATTGCGTGAGACAAACAGAGTCGAAGCTTGGTCTATGTTATGTTGTGCCCTTCATTTTCTAAGTTAGGTATTTTAACCTTGACTTAAAAGGTTAAAATAATGAGTGTTAAGTGTTATCTTTCAAAAGAGACCAAAACCAGTGCCTGTACGCCAAATGGTTCAAGAACAGCGTTTAATTTACTTTGGGTATGCCCTGGTTAGGTGTTAATAGGCAAATTTTACAGGAATGTGAAGGGGTTAAGTTTTTGTAAAGCTGGAGTGTATTTAAAAAATGGTTTTACAATTTGGGAAATATAGTGATTTGCTTTCTTGCCAAGAAATAGGTGAAATGTTTGGTATATTTGTTAAATATGACACAACAGCCAGGAGACAAATAGCTTAGCACTGCTCCCATACAGCCAGCCCAAACCACAACCTGCCATTTCCACACTGAAATTTGTATTCAACAAACAAGCCATAATGTGTTAATTAGCGAGCTTTATAGGTGGTTTACATTCAGTTTCATTCATTAAGTTAAGCATCTCCTTTTTCTTTTAATTAATCTGAACGATGTTAGAGTGGTGGGCCTATTGTCCACTTACAAAGTGAGTAAACGTATTTTTCCAAAAATGTTAAACTATTCCTTTAAATAAGCACCAATTTCAAAAAGCAATTACTCAAACAAGCTTTTGTGCAAAATCACTATTCGACAGTTCCACATATAGAGAGTTATAAGTATTTACCGTTGATAACTCTTGAGAAAACTGGAGTCATGATTTGTGGCATTTTATAAGACATCCTGTAGTCTTCTCCTCACACCACTCCACCCCATTCACATGCACACGTTTTTACCCCCTCAGGGTAAGAGTATAAAGGGGCAGGCTCCATCTCTCATTAACCTACTGGTGGAATAAATCAAAGTTCAGGGCAGAGAGGAGAACCTCAGTCTCGGCCATTCAGATAAGAAGAACACCCTACACCGGCTCATAGCCTACAGCTCAGTGATATATGGATCTGCAGAGGCTAATAGCAAAGTATTGACAGGGAAATGGTGTGCTTATCCTGCTCCTGCATGCTGGGGAAAGGTCCCCAAAGCAGATGGGACCCACTTTAGGGAGAGGGAAAGAGGAGAAGGGGTGTGAAAGGATGAGGTAGAAATGCACTGGGACAAATGAGAGTCTTTATTGCTTTATTTCAGCTAATTTGTCTCCGAGTTTGAGTCTACAAACAAACAACAAGAAATCTCAGTTTATATTTAAACAACTGTATTTTTGTCTATATTAGTGCTTTTTGTACTTCACTTTAGTAAGTAAAAAGTCTTTGATGGCCTTAGATATATTTTTCTAAATATCTCTTATTTATTTAAAATAAATAGTCTGAGAGCTGTAGAGGTTCTTAAAATATTATGTTCAAGGAAGCATGCCGACCAATAATGGGTGGTTTAAAAGGAAGGTTTTTAGTTTTTAGAGAAATATCCTGTAACTCAAAATTTAAGTAGTATTAATTATCAGATTTGAAGTTAAGAAATGAATGTCACAAGTTTGAAGTCTGAGCATCAAATCACCGATGACCCTTTGGAAACCAGAAGGTCCTCACTCAGCCTTTTAGCTTTTCTCCTAATTTTCAATCCATGTCAATCCACGTAGCTATGTATTTTCTTCAAGCGTGCACACAGGGCTACAAAAATAGAAAATACACAGGCTCCAGTCAACAATACTCTTCTCTGACAAGAAGCAATAGATCATGATGTAGGCCGTCCTCCCATTGGTGGAATCTTTAATGCTGGAGTCAGTAGGTTATCACTGTGGGGCCTGCACCTTGTTCAAAGTGCCAGCTTTATCAAGCACAACCAATTCTTCCTCTGATGCGGCTGTGAATGCAGGAGACAGGCCCTAATGGCAACACTTCATCAACCTCAGGGAAGATGTACAGAAAAACCGCAACCTCTGATGTCAGATAAATACGTTGATACTGTTGAGTTACTGGACCACCAGGGATACTTTGGTTAAAGCCTACAGTGCAGCGTTCTTTAACTAGTTAAGAGCTTGCACTCTTAGACACTGGCTCAACAATGCTGAGCCTGTCAGATGTACACATACAAATTTACTGTATGAGCTGAGAGGGCTGCTGTAATTCAAACAAGGACACAATGTGTTCTAAAATGCTAACAACAGCAGTGTTATAGAGAAGGCAGGTGAACGATCCTGCTTTGGTGTTTCATCTGGAGACATCACAATACCGCTGTATGGCCACCAGGGACAGACAGGCTAACAATGAATGAATGAATGAATAAGTAAATGAAAGAGGAATATTAGATACTGACTGAGCCCCAATCCAGAAAAGCAGTCAAACACCTAACACAAACATTCTAAAGACACACAAAAGGAGGAATGCCTGCCTGTTAATCAAAATACTACCACATATTGTAAAAAAAAAAAAAAAGAAAAAAAGAGAAAGAAAACAGTTACAGTTGCTTACTATGAAATTTTATCTACACTCTGAATCATTTTTGGATGGTCATATTAATGACAGGATCCAATCAAATTCACTCAAAAACTTATGCTATTGTCAACTCTGGACTATAATAAGCATGCATCTGCATCAATGAGCACCAGGGGCAAAGACAATGCCCCACCCTACTCTACCAAATGCCTTTGTTCCTCCAAAAGACACCATATATGACCACCTTTACATCTGGACCCTAAGCACTGTACTGGGGCCTGTCTATGACAATGATTACCCACTTGACATCTTTATAACTCCATGGCAGACATCCTCTTCGGCAGAGCTGGAGAGAGAAATGCAGAGTGCCAAAGTGGCCCCACAGTGTTGGTGAGGGACATCAGAGTTTAGTGTTGAAATAATTAGCCTGTTTAGCTGCCATCTGGGCTCTGGTTGCTGGCGTGTGGCATGGGCCAGGTGCTTCATGGGTAATACCACAGAGAGACATCCACAGCAGATGCTCATGGGTAGAGCTGGCCACCTTGGCACAGATCTAGAATCAACTAACCTCTCTACAAATCTGAAGTTAAACCACAGGAGGAAATACAGACAGGACTGATTTGAGGACAGTTTTGAGGAGGCTGTAAGCATGCACATTTAAAGGGGTTTTTAAGCAATTACAAAAATTTGTCAAGACAAGTGCAGTGAAGTCTGCATGAAGAAAGAAGTAAACTTTTTACGAGTCTGATAAAAATAACTCAGCAACTTTACAATGTAACCCAGCAAAAATCCATGAAACTGCATTTTACTCACACTTGAATCCCAATAATCCAACTCCCACCCAACATAAAACACCACCCAAACAAATCAAGTAAACAACACTCTTATCTATGAAAAGCAGGTGCCATTTAATTACTGCCCTACCCATGTACAGCTCAAAATCTGAAGAGGACTAAACATTTTTTGAGCAGTTCAGTAGGCCAGTAACTTGATAAGGCCCCTGGATTTACTCGATGAGGTAGAAAGTTCCTGAGCAAGCAGCACGCATGTGGTTGTTGTTCCCAGAGGGCTGGGAAACCATATCTGCCCTGGAGGAGCATCCTCTTTGGTAAGCACTTCTTATCCAGGCCATCACTGCAGGCCGATAGCAGCAGGGTAATATCCAGTAACTGCAGCTTTATGTGCGATCCAATACTTGGATCAATCCCTAGGACAGGAGGATTGCCATTAACCCCTGAGATCTCTTTCCCTCTTGTTTTCTCTGCCTTCCCTTCTTTTGATACTGCAGCAGAAATCATGAAATCATTTTCACCAGGGAAAAATTGCTATATGTATTACTATGTAGCAGGAGGGCAGGGCACAGCACTGCTTTTGATTTTCACACAAACTGGCAAAAAGTCATTTTCAGTAAAGGCAATAGGTCAGAATTTGTGTTGTCTTGTATCTCGCCATAAACTGTTAATCATTTGAAAAGTTCTTAGAAATAACATGAAGCTTGTGACAAAAGCTGTGATGTGAATATACGACAATATGTCCATGCACAGGTGTGCGGGAATATTCTCTTGCATTGGGAGGTCAAACCACGCGTTTGTATTACAATGCGTCCGTATCTACAGTGTGATTAAGTGTGCGCGCGTGTCTGTGCGCACGCAGGCATTTTCTGAGTGTGTGTACGTGCAGAGAAAGCTAGAAAGACAGTTATAAAGAGAGATGGCGTGGATAGGAAAGAGACAGTGGGTTTGAGATTTTGTTTGAAACTCCCAATACTTTAGGGAGTATTGCCCCATATATTGTCCCATGTGACTGAACAGAAGAAAGATAGACTGAACCAAAGATATGCAGCTCTTGTGCCGCAATTCTCTTGCTCTCTCACTGAATAGAAATGGATAAATAGTCACTGAAATTATTTTAACGTGGACTGTTATTCTCGTATAAAAATATGCTACAAAACGGGCTTTGTATTGTTCAGGGGTGACACGTTTAGCAGAGATTCATCAAACATAATCAGAAACATCTTAAGATATGAATATAGATCACTGCAGATGCATGTCATTTAAAAAATATATGTTATTTAAAGGTATGTATTTTATGGAAACGTCAAATTTAAATTTCCTTTGAATATAATTACATAAAAGCTAAATTGAATAGAATTAACAAATTGATGATATCAGAAAAGGAAAGTCTCTTTTATTGTAACCAGAATATTGTATGGAGTAGTTTGACAGTAGTCTGATTGAGTTTTTCCTCATCAAGCAATAATATGATTTATGCCACACTAGTATTACTACAATCTAAATTGACTATTATCATTTAGTTCCACTTAATAAAGATTTAAAAAAGGAATTGACTTAAAATAATATGTTTCTGGAGTGAGTTAAAAGTGGATTTTTCTTGCAGGTAAAAGAGGTAAAAACATTTACATGTTATAAGACAATTGCACCTGACAAATTATTTGTCTCAACAGGCAAACAGTTTAAGCCTAATTAAAAGTCTGAGAAGTTTCACTTACCTCGAGTGTCTTTTTTTTCTTTTTTTTTTTCTTTAGGAGGGTCAAGACCCCAGAGCTCAAACGCAGGTGCAGAACAAGAAGGTTGAGCACATCCTCTCTCTTTTCCACGTGAATGTCGGAGGCCATGAGGCGGCTAACTGTGCTTGGCTGCATCACAGTAACAAGCAGGGTGCACGAGAGCTGTCCGGGCGAGCTGGTCGCCGCTCTGTCGGAGGGGCTGGTCAATCAGCCATGGCAGCAGAGACAAGGGGACAGGCACACAGGAAGAAGAACTGAGCCGGAGTGGGCTCTGCTGGAAGGCTTTTTCGCCTCTCCTTCCCTGAATGAAAGCAATCCCTGCGAGTGAATGGGTAATGAGAGACCGGCTCCTGAGATTTTAGCTTTCTTAATCATGTTCATAATTAATTCAAGAACATTGATAATTTCATTACATTCTTTTTGTCTTATCAATAAATGATGTGCCTGCACTTTTGGTCTTGTGTATACGAGAGAGAGGGAGGAAGAGAGGGAGAGAGAGGGACAAGAGAAGTAATACTGCACTAAAAGCACAGGAGATGGAAAATGATACAAACAGGGAAGTGGTAATTATAATCTTTGACCAAGCCACTGGCAGCACAATATGAAGTCAAGTGGCTACAAATAATTAATAAGGCCTCCTGTTGTGTGTGTGTGTGTGTGTGTGTGTGTGGTGAGGGTGAGGAGTTTGGGGGAGGGTGACAAATGTTGTTGGTGAACATTATTTCACCAGCCCTCTTTTAGTAGTATTTTGTTTTACAAAAACAAAAACAAAAATTACGGCTATTAAAAATCATTGTGTTTTCACCAACATGATGTTATACACACTGCTGCTGTTACTAAAACACTCACCTTTAATCCTCACCTCTAAACCGAGGATGTGGAGGATGCCTGTCTTATAATGCCCTTCAGATCCAATAAGGGTTCAGGTTTCAGGGACATTAGTGCATTGAAGCAGTTTTCTCCTCCCTCCCCTCGCTCCTCTTCACGTTGCCCTCTGTCAGGTCAAGAAAAGAAAAAGACACAAACCATTCTCTCTCTCGTCGTGGCATATATAGTTTCCAGCTATTTGGCAGCAGGAGTAATGAGATAATATGCATTTTTAATAGTTCATCTTCAGAATATTCAATAACCCTTCACCCCTTTACATGCCGTTATAGATTCTGTGCTTTATCAATCGAACTTTCTGTTCAAAACTGAGCTGAAAATAGAATCAGAGGGAGGGCACAGGGAGGGAAAAAAAGGGTGTAATGGATATCTCTGCTTCCTAAAAATACTGTGAGGACGATGGAGTCTGAGGAAAGCTTTGAATCACGGCCTGCTCTTTTTGCTCCAAAACAAGACAAGTACGTAGATGAATGGCTTTAAGCACCCTGACCCGACAGTGAGTGATTGACCGCTCTGTCAAAAGTCTAATCTGCTATCAGAATAGTGGAGTAGGCTGTTTATTGCGATCAGACTTTCTTCAGATATAATCATTAATCTATTGCAAAAAAGGGTATTTAAAGCAGCATTGCAGTGTTTTATCAATTACAATAAAGACTTCATATCTCCTGCATTTCATTGGTGTTTAAAAACAGAATTTTTGCATGAAATCAGGGTCATTTGACCACAAGAGCAGTGCATTTGTGCTATTGCAAGGCTATTTGATTTTGGTCACTTTGTAATGGATTTCCAGCGCGTGACACACTACAATATAGATTGGCAAAGCTATATGAGGCATTAGAGATTCAAGTACTTTATGTCCTATTTATTTCTTATGTGCCACAGGCCCCCTGTCTTGAGATATGACCAGCTCAACACAAGAAACCTTTAATAAAATAAAAAAGTAAAGAGGGGAAAATAGAGATTTACAGCTGGCCATTTTGACAGTGGACTTGATATAAGGTGTTCATAACAAGTTTTGCATTTTATTCCTGGTCCCCTCACACACATTTTAATCATATTTTATGTGATCTATGTATGCAGCACTCATCCTCTCTCTGTCACCCAACCTCTCCAATGTGTTCCTCTTAAACAGATTGCTACAATACTTGTAATGACGGTCCTTCCCAGCTGTGCTGCAGGAGAGGGGAAGGGAGCAGCAGGCTATAGTATTACCATAATACCCGCTCCCTCCCTCCACTGTCCCAAGGGCCCATGTGGGGCTGCATGGGGATGTGGGGTAACTCTGCTGTGGAGGGGACTCAACTGGCTGCCGGTCCTGCAGGCTGTGTGGATGTGCATGTGTGCGTGTGTGTGTGTGACTGTGACAGGACTGAACCTGCCTGTGGGCGATGTAATAAAAGCGCCACACGCTGCTGGTAGTGATGGTGGCACTGCTGCTGTAGCTGCAGAGGAGGGGATAAATATAAACCAGGCCCGCATCAAGGAGACGGCCTTCCAGTCCCAGCCTGACTTACATCCTAATAATTAGGCCCCTTTCCAATAAAACAAGGATTTGTAGCCATGCATCTATTTTACTTGTGTTTGCTACGGCAGTGGGAAGAATGCATGATCTGCTGCGGTCTCTTGGATGACGCTAAGGCTTTGGGAGGATTTTTTCAGCAGTGTTGGAAAGTGATCATCAGTACTTTCCCCAGTTTCTTGATGTTCAAACTTCAGAGGAAATCTTTTTTTTTTTTTCCCCCTTGTCAGCATCTTATGGAATTTACATTTATATATTGAATTCTTTCTTTTTCAATATTAGCCTACATAATTTCTTCATTAAAGCTGTTATGATAAAATGTACATTACTGAGGGGTACTTTCCAGTTCATGCACATGTTAGAAGCATATACATTCTGCCGTTCTCTTGCTCACAAACACACATGCACACACCCACTCTACTGCCTCTGATAGCGGCTAATCAATAGATGAGGTCTGCAGGTAGCTGTTGCAGGTTATCTTAAACCTCCTAATGTGCACTGGCTAATCTTTTTACTCTTGTACTGTCTGCCCAACATTACCTCTTTCTCTGTGTTTTGTTCTCTTTTTTGTCACATTTCAAATACAATATTGAATATTCATTATTTGTGCATCGTCATAGAAAATAGGTGATCATGTCTAAATGTGTTTTATTGTGTGTTTCAAACGTCACCAACTATTAACTAGACTGCTGTTGCCTTTATGAGTAATATACTGTAGTTCCAATAATGCAGGAAATTGTGACACGATACTAAAAAGTGATGTTACATTTTCCTGCCTTATACTGTATTTAGCAATGCTTCAAACGGATTTCCCACATTTTGTCCCACCTCTGGCTACCTGTCAAACTGATGTGTGAGGATTTCCAAAAAGCACACAGGGGAAGAGAAAAGAAGAGATAGAGGGGGGTGGGGGGTGACAGAGACAGAGAGAGAGAGGGAGAGAGAGAGGAGAGCTGGGTGTGGGTGGCAGTCCAGGCAGGGGGTATCAGGCTAATTAAAGCAAGCATTTGTCAGAGATTAAGCCTTAAACAGAAAAGGTCATCTGGGCACCAGAGCGCACTGTTTCGCTGCTGTGCTCTTAGGGCAGTCTAAACCTTTCCAAGTTAAATGGTAAAGATGCTATTTGCCAGAGATGGGGGAGGGGATACGGATCCCGACCAGTGGTACGAGTGACACTTGGGTCATTGGTTCTTTACTGTCCATTACACATGCTGGTCAAATCTGGCAATCGGTGTCATTTAGGGATGAAAAATAAGTGCTCGAACAAGATCAATAGATGCAGCCATCTGTACCAGCGGTGATTAATTGACTGTCACCAATTAATGACTGGCTTGTTGCAAGCAATGCAATCTTAGAGGGACAATGGGACTTGTCGGAAAATGGGTATTTCTTTCATTTCAATCTGTTATTGGTTATTCTAGAGTGAGTTTCCCATTAAGAAATTCATGAACTGCTTCAGTTACAATTTGCAGATTTATTATGGTACACTAGAAAGTCTCACTGACAGCATCTTGCATGTCAGGTGCGCTTTGAAGTCGTTTGTGATATTGAGACAAATATGGGCTTGAATGAAAGCTGGTACTGCAAATACATCCACAATTTTTTTTTTTAGTTCAATCGGAAACAGTTACTAAAAATATTTGAATATTTCCTTGTTTGTATATATCTGTTCTTTGTCTGTATAAGTCTGTAAATTCTCATTATGCAGCGGTGATAAAAAGTAACAGCAAATAACATTATGTAAAATTGATTTTGTTTAGTTCAATATATTAAATATTTAATCATTTTAATTGTGTACATTTATTCCAGACGTTCTCATAAAACCAGCGGTGCTATGAAAAATGAGTGAGAACAAGTGGTAGCCTGTGTTCCATTAATATTTTGTTGAAAACAACCAAACGCGTACTCATGTTTTTAACCTAGGATCAGTGTACAAGCTTTTTTGTTGTTGCAGTCAGTCAATTCTAATCACATTAGATCCTGAGAAGATGTCCTGGTTTGAGATACAATGAAGCACGGGACATGTTGGTTTAGATATGAGTAATGGCTCTGGAGGGCTAAACTGTGGTGGATGTCATTTGAAATATTTGTAGTGGAATTATGTTAATATTACTGTTATAAATTAGATAGTTTACCTGAGATGAAGGCTTGCAAAATATTACATTGCAATCTTCATTATGGGCAGGCTTTAAATTAATGAATGTGCTGTTGGTGTCATCTAAGTAGCATAAGGAATTGTCAACTTGCAGTCATTTCTGTTTTTCTATTTCATATTGCAATTAAAAAAAAATAGTCCTTAGGTTTTGCTGTGATTTATCATTTTAAGAAAACAACAAAAACAATATATATGAGAAATCAAAGCTTAATATGTTAAGACATTATTAGTTATTACTGGGAGCACATTGACCTATAGCAACTTATTTTTCTTATATGTGTTAAGTTTTGCCAGAACTTCGCTGTGTAAATAATATGAAGGAGTTTAGTGGAAGACGATCTATTTTTGTTCATAGGATTTAAACACAAATAGAAAGCATCTGTATGCTGCTGCATATCTGCAAGCGTAATATTTATTTATTTTTTACCACACTAAACCTTTGGAAACTCTTTTAAAAAGTGTTTTTCCAGTTTCATTTTAAATTTTTTTTCCAGTATAATCTGTGACATGCAAATCACTCCCCAATTTCAGCATCCCTCCGGATGACTGATTTTTGTATAGCTTTTCTAAATAAGGAATACAGCTGTCTTTCCCCATTAAACCAATGAGTTTACTTTTGCTGTTAAAACATGCTGTATTCTGTGTCCTCCATGTGCATACAGTAGTTGTGTGCGTGCTGGAAAATGGATATGATGATGCTTTTCAACTTTAAGTGTAAAGTTCAGACCTTTAATGTTCACGAACATAAAATCTGTGAATTGTGGGCCAAAGTTTTAATCATGCATCTTTGATTTATCAGGGGGTAGTTAAGGTCACATCAAGTGTAAACACTTGATGACAAAAGTCTTTTAATCTTTATATTAAGCAATATAATATTAAGGGAATATTAAGCAAACCGATTATTAATTGATTAGGTTGAAAGAAACAGCAACAGATGAAACTAGAATTACAGCCTCATAGTTGTATGCCTCTGCGCACCAGTGAAGTTGAAGTTTACATCCATGTCTGTCCAGACTCGTATAATATAGTGACTGAGAGAGATCTTTGTCACATGGTGACCAACGACAATAACCTGAGGCTCAATATCAACAAAATCAAAGAGCTTGGGGTGGATTACACTACTTCAAAAATGGATATTGTTGCAAAGAAGCTCTAAATTGGCACAGAAGATAAGCACAAGAAGAAGAAGCACAGCACAGAAGATATATACAATCAGCACAGTTTGTTTGAAACGTTGTCATAATTAACCTCAGACCACAGAAATTTAATCAGTTCACCCTTGGGTCCAAGCGGACATTTGTGCCAAATCTGAGGAAATTATGTCAAGGCGTTCCTTGTGATCAAGTCAACAAATTGTAGACTAGACCAGGCCATTTGAACTATTTTAAATTACATTGACAATCGTGTAAATCATGTACATTTCTTAAACCTGGATTGTGGGGCTTGTTTCAGATAAATGAATGTTTGTTACGTTTAAGTCCTTGCAAAATGAGTTAAGTTGATCACTGCCAGATAAACCTGTCTGTATTTCACAGTATACTGGAGTTTTTAACTGTGTTGACGGCGACTTTCCCATGCTGGCACACCAATAGTAATATGTTTTAGCAAAGATTGTTTTTTCAGAGAAGAACATAGATGTATAGGAGCAACTGTACTAGACACAAAGATGGTGCCTATTCAATCCAATGAGAATTGCTTGCCTGGTACATACGCCAAGAAAAGTTTTCCATAGGTTCCGGGTTTACTTCCTGGTTATGAGGCCCACTGAAAATGTACCTTAGTGTTTCTCCCACTGGCGCCACCTGAGAGTTCCTGCTCTGCCCATAGACTTTACATTGTGATCGCATCAGAGATTTTAAATTGGTTTTCTTGGCTCAAGGTAAATTTGACAAATAAAAAACCCCCATGGACCAAAAATTTATAAGAGAGTCATAATTGACCTTGTTTGCAGTTTGAAGTGTCCTGTCAACAGTTTTACAGACTTAAATATATAATGGTGATCTATGGGAAAAATGGGCAGAGGAGAATTTTTCGCTGCAATACCTTGAGTGACCACTGGGCAATCTATTAATGTCTATATAATACATTCATGGAGCAACCATAGCGACGGAGTAGGCTTCAGTATGGTCTAGAGCCTACTACAGCAACTACAAGTACAGTATGTCAGAGCCATAGTGTCATAAGCATGTCTATGGTGTTTGTGTAATTACTCTCACTGCCAGAAGGGGGAGACTAACTGAAACCTGCAGTGCACTTAATACAAAGTATTCTTAATTGATTTGTTATTTCTTGTCAGACCACACACTAATGCACAACACATAAATTGTTAACTAATTGAACTCTCTTTTTGTTTTCAGCTCCACTTATTATTTTCATATCAACAATAGCTATTAATGAGCCCTGAGAATGATGAACCTGCAGAACTTTTGGATCATTGTTTTGGCTGTACAGCCTTTAAAGTTATTGAATCATCAACACAGCAGCAGCTTTAATATTGTATGCTACATCAACACTAAACAGCAAACAATGTTACTGACAAGCTAGCTAGGCCTATTTAAATCTTTTACATATTACACATTTTTTAATTACGTAAAATACAGAAGTAGGCCTATTGCCATCAAACAATACTTACCAAGAGGTGCCTACAAAAATTAAAGTTATATTAATTATTGACCTATTGACACATTGACATGTAAGAATATTTTGCAATTTTAACTAGCTTTCTATTGTACATTTTGTATTAATCTGCATCTCTAAAGTGACTACTAGGCCTACTAACTGGAGCTCAGCTGGGCTAAATGCAGCCTAATCTAAAATGACTAAAAGTACAATATTTGTTTTCCATAGCAGTGGAATAGAGTTATAAAATAGCATAAAAAGGAACAACTCAAATAAAATAAAAGTAGGCCAACCTTAAAATTCACTTAAGAACGATAGCCTACTTTTAAAAAAAGGGTATGCGGTTGAGTACTGTTTTAAACATTTGCGAATGTACATCCTTTTTTGGCCTTTTTGGCTTTCCGTAGATCTGAGACTGAGCGCGCGGTGGAGCGGGTCCTGGTGGGAAATTTGTATCTCCTCAAGGGAAGTGTGTGTCCTGTGTGTTTTTCCGTCAAAGCATGGCTCTGAATTTCCAGACATCTACTCTCTCTCTGACTTTGCCGATTTCGTGTCAGATATGTCTTGGAAAGGTAACTGCCCGGTCTGTTTTCAAATCATTACCGTCCGTCTTCCGTTAAACAAAGATGGTGTATTTAAACGGGATTCTATGATACGTTCATGCATAAACTGCCGCCTTAAAGCTAACGTTGTTACGTATAGCAACACGAAGTTCATGCGGCTGACGTTAGCTACTGTTTTTTTGTGTGTGTGTTTCCTGGCGTTACCTTGTTACCAATCTGCCTGTTTCTCTCTGTACAGGTCAGGCAGCCGGTCATCTGTGCCAACCACCACGTGTTCTGTTCATCCTGCATGGAAATGTGGTTAAAGAAAGCAAACCAATGCCCCACCTGCAGAGTCTCCATCACGGCAGAGAACCCCTGTAGAGAAATCATCGGTGAGTAACGCTAACTCCATACAAACGAGGGAAAACACACACGAAGTAAGACAGTAAAGGTAACGTTATTGTGAAGCTTCATCTGTCTGCAGCATTGCACAGTTGGGTCATCATGACATATTAAATAAAGCACACTGTTATTTTGTAGTATCAATAGCCCAAGCGTTATCAAAATACTCGGGTATTGGATTGTGAGTGTAATGTGCTATTTACCCACTTGACAGCGGTTTGGACTGTGATTTCCACATGCTATGGAAAGTTGTGAACTGTAATTGTGGACTAGGTTCAGCCAAGATTACATTTTTCCAAATTGTTGCTTGGAAATGCCTTTGACATAAGAGAAACTTTGTGCGTACGATTTTTTTTTATTTTTTTTTTTACATGCAGTGTTTTATGAGGATGATGATGATGATAAATTATGAAATTTGTCATCACACAAATCTATGGTTTCCATTCTTATTTTTTTGGTCTGGCCTGATCATTTTTGGAATACATTGCAAAATGATAAGAGTGTTACAAACATGTAGCACAGTGATGGCTAATGGACTTAAGCTTCAGATTCTTTTCTGAGTCATTCATTAGGCTATTTCTTGCAAAAATAAGGTTGCAGTATTGAAATAACAAAACAAAAGCAGCAGAGTTTTCATTACTGCAGTTCTGGCTTTTGTGCAGCCTGAACTTTAACATACTGTAAAAAAGTATACAATTCTTTTTGATATCAGTGACTGCACACAGCACCTCGATAGCCCTGATGTCTTTGTGCACTTCCCTATCTTAGCAACACCCAGGTGACTCTTGGTTAGTGGGTGTAAGAAAATATTGATAAACTTGAGAATCGCGATATCATGTTTTGTGATACTGCATCGATTCTCAAAAACACAGTATCGATTTTAAATTAATGGTTTACATGCAGAGATTTGTGGCAGTGGTTCATTTTGTGTTTTAAATCCCCGGCCGCTAGAGAGCAATTTTGCTATCTATCTTCATCCATCCATGTTTAACTTTTACTGTATCCATTTATTTACAGGAGGCACAAATGAGAGTGATCACAGTGATAGCCCTTCGACGAGGAAATGTCTCAGAAAAACCAGAGGGGAACTGCTTTTACGGGAGTATGAGGTAAGGGTTTATCATTCCGCATATTTTCATATGTTTTCACAGCAATAACAAGCAGGTTCATGCTCGTGTACAGACTTAGTATCAAGGAGTTTATCATGACAAAACTTAAGCATGGGTCATGTGTTCAACACAGTTCAGTGGACTTTCAATTGCAGCCCCTTTTACACAGTCCGTTCAATGCGGGCCTGTTGCGCCTCTGATGCGCCTCGCCTTCTATGTAAACGTCACGGAGGCGTAATGGGGGGTCAAATTTGTTCCACCTCTGAGACGGCAGCGGAGGTAGTAACAGCGCAGAGTTGACTCTGTGTAAACGTGCGAGGCGGAACGACGAGACAGGGCTGTGACGTTTTGTCGACATAGTTTCTGTGCGACCCTCAACCGGGAGATTTAAAAGCAGCTAGCTCAAAGAAGAAGAAAAACAACTGAAAATGTTTACAAATTGTGGAGACAACGTGAGGTTCGGGAGCTACTTACCCTCCGAGCAGAGGACGAGATCATCCGCCACAACAGGGACGGTAAATGATTGTTATTGTTATGTTATTCCATTATTTATAAAGCGCTGCTGTGTTACTCCTCACGCCTGTTTTCATTGCGGAACGCCGGCTGGCTATCTAAATCACGGAGTGGAGGGGCGTTATGACGCCGTTGTATTTTTCAGTGTAAACAAACAAAGGCGTCACAGAGAAGGGTCTTCGTTGGCGATATTGTGCAATCTCCGTGTAAAAGGGCTACAGATTATCTTGAATGATGCACTCACTATACCTGGTAGAGCAGTTTATTGTTACTCCTTGGATTATTTGCATTGAAGTAGAGAAAATTAAAATAGTTAGTTTACTTATTTCTCAATGTAATGTCAGATTCTGTGAAAGCAGAGCACAGTGTCCAGCTTTCAAGTTGCCAAAAAAAGGAAAAACGATGTGATAATGTAATATTTATCTCTAATAGGACGAAATTGAAGGGCTCATCAGAGAGAATGAGGAGCTGAAAACAAAAAATCAGAGTCTGGAGTCACAACTTAAGACCGCCTTGGATCCCTGCAGCATTAATACAGTGCAAACAGATGACAGAAATGTTGACCCCCATGTCCTGGAAGAATGGACAAACAAGCTACGAGCGGCCACAGATGTTTGCGAAAAAGTAAAGCAAGATATGGACAAGCTTAAGGAGGTACACACCTATAATATTTAAGAAATCGTTGTGGTAGTTGTGTGTGTGTTTTGTCGTTCAAGAAGAAAGAAACATCATATACACCAAAAAGGATAAATGTGATTGGTACATACTCATCGTATTGATTCATCATCTTTTATTAAGAAGCAGGGTAAACATTACACAAAGTGTTGGCAATTGCATAGATAAATAAACATCTTTCAATTGATACGCTTGCTTGATGCTTCTGTCTACATTGTATGAATGCTGTTAATTTGCTACCTCTGTGGAATAATGCGCAACATGCTGCAAATGTGTGTCCTCAGGCAAATAAGGCATTACGATCTCAAAATGTCGACCTCGTACAAGAGAATATGAGATTGAAAGCAGAGGTCGCGAGCAGATCACCTCAGAAGTAAGTGTCTGTCTTGTGTTAATGATGCATACATACGTGCTTCTAAGTTACTTTCATGGGTAAATGTACAGACAAAATGAACTGTTAGAGATTTTTGAAGATGCACATTTTAAGGCGTTGGGAGCATCGATGTAATTCAATGTTTTTCTAGTGAAAATGATGCTGGAGGTAATAATTTGCTGCTATGGTTAGAAATTCCTGTATGATTTGGTCGTTCCTTTCTCTGTCAAATCAACAACTCTTACAGACCACTTTCTAAATTGAAACTTCAAAAGACAAAGTTAAAGCCATTTTTATTTATATCTCTTTATTTTACTTTGTTGTAAAATGAGCTGTCTCGCATGGAGTACATTGACAAAAATTGTCTCTTCTGTCATAATGATCCTTGAACAATTTAAAGACATAAAAAAAAATCTGTCCCCAGATTTGGTCGTTACACAGTGGCAGCACTGGAAGCTAAAATCCAGCAGTATGAGCGTGATGTGGACCACTTGAAGAGGGCTCTGGAGCGCAGTGACCAGTACATTGAAGACCTGGAGTCTCGAGTCAGAAAGCCTGAGAACAGATGTCTTGAAGTGCAGGAAACGCTTGGGAATAGCAAGGCGGGGACAGATGCTCTCACACAGCAACAGAAAATCAGCATGATGATGAGAAGCTTGAGTGACAACGAGAGGGGTTCAATCTGCAGCAATCCAGAGGCACAGTATCGAACATTTCCTAGAAATCAGAGTTTTATGTGTGTGCCATCTGCAAATCACAAAGAGTTCAATAAGAATCTGACTGAGGGCCAGAAAAAGGAGGACTCGGAAAGTACCTCATCTGATTTCTTGCCTACCACACCGTCCTCTGCCTTCCGGTCACTGACTCTGAGAAGCCCTGGCATCCGAGAAAAGAAAGTTGCATTTAAACCCGCTTCTTATCTGAGGAGGCTTGATTTTGAAGAGTTTCCTAGTCCGGACAAGAGTAGCGGCACCGTGGAGAACCAATTCAGCAGCCTCGACAAATTCCCCAAATGCTTGCCTCCAAATACTGACGTGGAACCCTCAAAGTCTGCCTTTTGGGGTGGTTGGCAGAGATCTGAATCTAATGAGCCAGGTCCCAGTATAGAAAGCTCAGTTGAAGGAGCCACATCTACTGATCTTGTAGGTGACAAGCCTGATAGTTTCCAGATGTCCAGTGAGGCCTCGATGGATGCAGCTTATTTGGACAAAATCTCTGAGTTGGACTCCATGATGCTGGATGGAGAGAGTTCCAGTAGCCGGGGATCGCAGCTGTCCCTGGTTTCCTCCCCTCCCACAAACTTGGACAACACTATCGTCCCAGAACCACAAACCTGCCCTGATGTCTTGTCAAGCTGCCCGCCACGTGACAACATGGATGACCCCTTGATTGACAAAGAGGCTGCAAAAGGCTCCGCAGAGGAATGTTTTGCTACAGTGGGGTCAGGCAGCGGGGGTGGTGCTCATGGCCCTGGCTCTACAAGTCATGGAGGGTCCTCTCAGACTGATGAACTGTCTTTTGATTTGCTGTTTGATTCACTGGAAGAGAATAAGGTTGGTCCCGCCAGCTCTCTCAGTCAAGCAAGCCAAGACGATCGTCATGCAAACCCTTCCGCCGCCTCCAGCTGCATCAGTAAACCTATGAACACAGTAAAAGACAGACAAGCACTGAACATCAGCCAGCCAACAAAGAGAAAATCTCACAGTCCCTTTAACACAAGCAGTCCCACAAAACTTTCAAAGCTCATGTGAAGGGTATTTAAAAAACAGAATTTGTGTGTTCTGTGTCTTTTGGTCAGGCTTCACCGCCACAAATGACTTGAAACATTAAATCCACATTGTTTCAGAATAAATTTGTGATTGTGATGCTGAGGTGTAAATTATTGTTTGTTGTCATTTTGTCTGTTGTGATACTGTATAAGACAAAATACAACAGGTTTGTCAGATAGTTTTTTTTTTTTTTGTATAATCCAGTTGTAGGTCTCAGTGGCATTTAAATGCTTTCAAGGCAAATGTTTACTGTCTGTGTTGTAATCTGTGCTGTATTTTGTAGCGCATCACTCTTGGTGCTGTGACACTTTTCAAACATACATATGAGTGGGTCGAAAGTTTTTGTCATTTCATTATGGTTCGATGACATGAAATACTGAAGACAAATGAACATGACTATTATGAAAAAACAATGCGATTTTGAATTAATATGTTAATGTGTGTGTTAGGAAATAAAATAGTAATGTTATGACAAACAATGTATGAAACTTTTTCTGCATTTTCTGTTGTCTTCTGCAGTGCCTTGATCACATGATGCAGGTCAGTCTTGAGGATTTACATGGGCCACCATATATGCTGTATTGGCTATTGGCCTATATTTGTGAATTTTCCATATTGTGATTTCTAGGAGTTGTATTTAGTGGACAGGCTATATATATATAATTTCTCAGCTTTGTGCTACTTTTCCTGATGATTTGCATTAGCCTACATTAAACAGTAACAATTATTAATTTGCTGCCGTTAAAAGTCGAAAAAGCATAGCCTGTTAATGCCGATACACACATTAGAGACCTCACACGCACAGTAATTCCATTGTAGCAGAAAGCGCCTTATTTATTATGCAAATTTAACGATATCATGTATATTTCACATACCTCTAATCGCAGCATGAAATTTTAATTGGGTAACCGTTGTGGTTTGAATAAATGAAGTGTTAATTCATTGGGATTAATTAATTTAGGTAAAGACTGTACAAGGTTATAGGTGGTGTATTAAATCAATTTGTTTAGTGCTCATCTGGCGATGATGGGCTTTAATGATCAGCCAATCGGGCTCATAAGGGCAAAGATGAGACGGGCAGGACAAACCGTGTAACCTGCACATTTAATTATGTTGCTCTTTTTTCTGCATTGTTTTTTTTCTCATTTAAACATTTTTGCATGATTAAAATATTTCATGCTTAATCGTATTTTTTGATAATTTCCCTCCTATATTTCTAAATTAAAACAACTCCCTGAAAACAGATGGTAACAGACTAAAGTATATGGCTGCTAAAATAAACAGCGTTATGTCAATAGTTTACGGCCCTATAAGTAAAGAATTAGGCCTAAAGGCATTGGGACCGGCGTAGTTACGTGGCTGGGTGGAGTGAACCAAGTCCTTAAAAACGCAGTCGTCTAGTCTCCAGATGTTAGTGCCTGCCCTGTGAGCTTTTTTTTTTTTTTTTTTTTAAAAATCTGTCAGCCTGTTCACTGTTCTGGCAGTTTATGTCTCGCGAGAGCAGCCGAGCACGGGCTTGACGAGATCTGAGGCGCTCAGGTGTAAGAGCCTCTCTCATCCCCAGCAGTGGGAAACAGTAGACAGATAAGTGCGTCTCAGAGACTGCAGGCATCTCTGTGATCTCCGGGCTCAAGGCTGCACTCGGCGCAATACACAGCGATCTACACCGCATCATTACTGGATAGGCAAAGGATCACTGTGCATCTATGACTGTTTTCCAGCTCTTGTAGCCGTTTTCCCCCTTCTTCCTGTGCACTTTAATTGGAGAAGCTCGCCAAGATGATGTCCATGAACAGCAAACAGCCGCACTTCGCCATGCATCCCTCTTTACCCGAGCACAAGTACACCACCCTGCATTCCAGCTCGGAAGCTATAAGGAGAGCTTGTCTACAAACTCCACAGGTAAATTATCCCCCCAAAAAACTTCGACTTGTTCCTTTTTCGTGCCTAGGCTGTATGTAGCTCCGAACGCTGTCTGCGCGTAACAAGGGGTGCTCCAAGGCACATTCAGCCAAGACGCGCACTTAATGTTTTTTTTTTCATGTATTCCACAATCACTCGAAGAGTCTTCTTTTTGAAAGCATGCTCACGCAATGGCTGGCTTTACTGATTTCGTATAAATTTTTATGACTTGCTGCTTCTGAAGGAATATTCTGGCTGTGTTATGTGTCGCCAAAAGTCCCGACTGATAAATTTATTTATGGTTTTTCTGACTTCTTCCTTTCTATTTCTTCTCCGTGTCTTTTACATTTAAAAAAAAAAAAACCCATTTCGCATCCCTTCATTCTCCCTCCTCCTCCCATTTTTATTTCCGTACTTGCAGCTGCAGAGTAACATATTTGCGAGCCTGGATGAGACCCTGCTGGCCCGGGCCGAGGCTTTGGCGGCTGTGGACATCGCCGTGTCCCAGGGCAAGGCGCACCCGTTCAAGCCCGACGCCACCTACCACACGATGAGCACCGTGCCATGCTCGTCGACATCCACTGTTCCACTGGCCCACCATCATCACCACCATCACCACCACCACCACCAGAACCTGGAGCCACCGGACATTATGGACCACATCAGCTCACCGTCCCTCGCCTTGATGACCAGTGCGCACGACGGGACCGGCGGAGGAGGTGGCGGGGGTGGCGGAGGTGGCGGCGGAGGGCTCATCTCCACCTCCTCCCACCCGCACTCTCACATGCACGGCTTGGGTCACCTGTCCCACCAGGCTATGAGTATGAACTCGCCTCTCACCCACCACGGGCTCTTACCGGGCCATCACGGGGGGAGTCAAGGCGGCCCAGGGCTCACTAACGCCGGACTCCCCTCCATCAATGATTCGGACACAGACCCAAGGGAGCTGGAGGCTTTCGCGGAGCGCTTCAAACAGAGGAGGATCAAGCTGGGGGTGACACAGGCGGACGTGGGCAGCGCTTTGGCTAATCTCAAAATCCCCGGCGTGGGATCACTGAGCCAAAGTACAATTTGTCGATTCGAGTCATTAACTCTCTCCCACAACAACATGATTGCGCTCAAACCTATCCTTCAGGCCTGGCTGGAGGAGGCCGAGGGGGCCCAGAGGGAGAAAATGAGCAAACCTGACATTTTCAACGGAGGGGAGAAGAAACGCAAGAGGACCTCGATAGCGGCCCCGGAAAAGAGGTCTTTGGAGGCTTACTTCGCCGTACAGCCTCGGCCGTCGTCCGAGAAAATAGCAGCTATAGCTGAAAAGTTGGACCTGAAAAAAAACGTGGTGCGAGTGTGGTTTTGTAACCAAAGACAGAAGCAGAAGAGGTTGAAATTTTCCGCTGCTCACTGATGGGCGAAGAAAAGTGGGGAGAAAAAAAAAAGTTGTGTGACTGAATTTGGGGACCAAGAGACACTAAGACACCAGTCATTTGTCTCCAGCGATTTTTCACGTTGGTGCACAATGGGCTTTATACCCATTTTATGAGGCTTCATATATCTTGTTTATTTTCACGTTATCGGTGAATGTCAAGTATGCAAATAACAGATTACACAAATTTCGCTCAGTTGTTTCGAGGGAAAAGTTTAGCGACGGTCGACATTGCCTTTTAAAATATGTGGAAAGAGGTAATTTGCTTGATACTATAGCGAGTTATTTTCTCCGAATAGGCCTATTATTTGAAGTATAGCCATTTACGAATTACCTCATTGATTGATTGTTGAACTGTGTTTTTGGTTGGATTTTTTTTTGTCGTTGTGGGTATAGAATAATTCATGAATCTGTTTATTTGTTCATCTGTTCATTTATTCTTATTTGGAGGCTGCTATAAATTCAAATTTAGTTGCAAACTTTTATGGCTAACGAAAAAAATAAATCAATTGTAGGCCTGCATGAAGTCCTAATTCACGGGCAGTAATTTAGCCTCTACAGGCTGTCACATCTAGAGATATATTTATTTTGAATTTGCACAAAAGACCCTTTAGGTTTATAGATCGGTTACGTCGAAATGGTTTTGTATATACGGACATCACTTTGTCACTTATCAGAGGTGAGCTCCTGTGTGTTTGGAAATAAATTATAGGATCTATCGACACCATTGGCATCACAAAGAAAAGTTTCAAAAAGACTCAGAGAGCACGAGAGCCTCGTCTGCTTCATCAAGGAGAAAAAAAAATCCTTAGTTTTCCTTCATGTGTTTCAGTTTGCAGTGCAAACACTCTATGCATTGGAAAAAGAATCACTGCGTACAGTAGAGCTGTCTGCTGACATACCTTATTTTGTGGATGGTGTAAGTCACTGTTAAATGCCTGTTTTCACATTAAGACCACCGCGTTGTTTGTCGTGTTAACTGTTACGGAAACGTCGTGTAAGTAATATTTTACTTTGTGCACAAGTATGTTTACAAAACTGCGGCGACATGTGCATCATGGAAAATGTCCCACTGTCTCCTTCCCTCTCTCACTTGTCACTCTCCTCTGTTGTCCTCTTACTTTCATTGGTACTGTTCATCCTGTAAGCCAAAATTCAACAGGGAGGTGTGTTCCAGCAATCTTCTAATAAACTGAAGAAAGAAAACCATGTTTTTTCTGGTTGTGATTGGGCCCACGCTTAACATATTTTTTAAAAAAGTAAATATTGGTGCAATGGTTTAACATAGTTGTGGCCAAAGAGACGTTAAAATTTGATTTTTGATGTCACGTTTAATATGATTTAAAATTACTTTTACCTTTCTGTCTTGCATCGTTAAATCAAGATAAAATGTTCATGATCGAAATAATGCTTGGATGTCTCCAAATTTGACTAATGTGTGGTTAATTTCCCTCATTTGGGAGCATAAAGCCTTGATAAATTATGGAGATGAAAAATACTACCGGCCTTTGTCACACTTAAAACTGAAAATTTCTTAATTACCCCTTGTTCTTTTGCAATATATTTTTGTGCAAATGTATAAATTAATATAAAAATTAATAATAATTATAATAATGATAATAATAATAATACCTTCTCTCAAAGTGCAAATTTAAGGAATGTTATGTGCATTTTAAAGTCAACAAGTTAATTGATCTAATTGTCATCAGTTTTTACAATAGGAAATTCGTATGTTGTGTTTCTAGTTGCCCGTAATGTTGACACGTATTAATTACAACCGAAACTAGCTGTTGTATGAAACATTTGAATAGTTGGAAGTATTCACTATAATAAAGTTACCGCCTTTTGCTGTGTTGCAGCAGACAAACGACACCAAGTTTCAGACCAGAGTCAGAATAACTCAACAGCAGCATTAAAGCGAGAGAGGGGGAGAGAGAGAGAATTAACAAAAAAAGAAAAGTTGATTTATTTAGGTTATTTTAAATGTCCTCTAAATATTTCACTAGGCTATACCTTTAAAAAAAAAAAGAAAAAAGAAAAAAGATTTATTCTGTGAGCTTCACTTTCCGCTGCATTAAGGTATAAAAGCGATTTTTTTTTAATGCAGGCAATGCAATATTAATCGCGGTTTGCTGATATAAAATGCAATATTTTTAGATGGGGTTTCAGGGGGGGGGGGGGGGCTGGCGGATGGAGGGAGCCGCTGTTAAACAGCAGACAAAGCTGCTCCTTATTGCTTTTCTTTAGCTTTTGGCTACATGGGCAGAAGAGTGAGCGATTCCTTCACGTGAGTAGGCTACATTTAAGATTTTTTTTTTTTTTTTTTACATTTTTGAAATTTTTGCTAATCATAGGCCTACATGTTGGGCTACATGTTTAGCATAGATCCACACACAGGCTTGGCATCTTCGCAATGTCAGTTTAGCCTGCTTTTCTTTCAAGGCAAGTTATAGGTCATTGCAATACTTCCTGGACTTGTCACGACTCTGAACTGCCTCGCTGTATTATTATTTTAAGCTTGTGAGAAATAACGACAAACGTTTACATTGTAATGTAAAGGTTATTAGAAGGGAAATACATGTTTTAAATTTGCTCCAAAGATACCCCAAATAATTTGCTGTAGCCTATTTGTGTGATTGCAGGTGACAAAATTCTATCTATCTATCTATCTATCTATCTATCTATCTATCTATCTATCTATCTATCTATCTATCTGTCTATCTGTCTAT
>JBBPCS010000130.1:13246327-13276423 GCA_037974645.1 Hollardia meadi
CACACACACACACACACACACACACACACACACACACACACACACACACACACACACACTGACTGAATATTTATCCCTTTGAATGTGTGACAACTCAAATAGTAGTGTGAGTATATATGTGGGCTTCAACTTCAAAGTCCCATGGCTCATTTAGCAAGAGAACAGAAGTGTAATTGGATGATTGATGGCAATTAGATTTTTTTTTTCTTTTGCTCCCATGTCAAGGGGAAAGACACACGCACACACGCACGCACGCACGCGTACAGAAACTGCATTGCAACTTGTAACTTAATATGCAAATCATCAGGGTCCAATGGAACCTGCTCTGCTATGACAAAAGTACTACTGAATATATACAAACCCAAACAAATTTTCATGGAACACAGCCGCAAAGAGTTGAAGCTCCGTTCATGAGAGCCTCTGAATAAGTCATGAATAAGTCATGCCCTTAGAGATAAATCATAAACCCTGAACCCTAATGAAATAATTAAAAAAAAGAGTTCAACTTACCTTAATGTAAACCCAAACTCTGAGAATTACGATAAGCATTATGGGCCCTAAAAAAAACAAACTGACACTATTAATCTTAATAGGGCTACAACCAACTATTATTTTAATTATTGATGAGTCTGCTCACTATTTTCTCCATTAATTAATTAGTTGTTTGGTCTGTAAATGTCAGAAAACAGCTAATTGCTAAAGGCACAGGTCCCAGAGCCCAAGACGACATTTTCAAATATCTTGTTTTGTTCAGTCAACAGTCCAAAACCCAAAATATTCAATTTGCAATCATATAAGACAAAGAAAAACAGAAAACCCTCACATTAAAGGAGTGGGAAAAGCAAATTTGCTTCTTTTTTTTTTAACTGATAGATTACTGATTAATGAACTAATTGTTTCAGCTCTAAAACCTCACCCTGGACCTGAGCTTAATCTAAGATTACACCCATGTGACCCAAGCCTTAACTTGATACATCACCCCAAAATAACTCTGAATGAACTCAATCAAAGACAGAAACCAGATAAAACGTCTTCATGGCATTCTCATCTTACTACTGTCGGTGAAACATTTGGTCCTCACAAAGATATACACGTGCAAAAGCATGTGCTCACACACATATTCCCACATCTTCAAAGCAAGTCTTTTTGTATGTATTTCTCTTTGGAATTTAAAAACTAAAGAACTAAAACATCTATTGCATGTTCAGAGAAATGATGGAGGATGTTTATGAGAACCAAAATCACGCAGCATTCAACAGCGAGAGGAAACAAGCGTCTGAGAGAGAGGGAGACAAAAAGAGAGCTCATCTTACTGGCCATTGATCGTCTCTCTGTGATCTTTTTAGCCTCTTGTTACTCAGACTGGAATATCATCCTCTAGATCCCCTTACTGGAATATCCGACTCAGTTGACACTGTTGTTAGATCAGCACCTCGACCTGAGTGTCACCAGTCAACCAGCCAACACACAATAAAGATGACAAGTGCTGCAAGTGGGTGGTGTCTATATCCCTGTAAAAAGCCTCCTGTCCTCTTCTAAAGCTGTCGAATAAAGTGAGAGCGTCTTTAGCAGAGTTTAACAGAATGAAAGCGAGCGTGTAAAAGTTTGACGTTTTCCTCAAGGGCACTTCACCTGATCCTGTGACTTCCCAGTTAACCAGGACACTCTCGACTACAGCCAACAGACCCTTGCTGCTGCTGCCTTACATCGCTGTTACACTACTAAAAAAAACAACAAACATTCTATATTAATCATGATCACGCCCAAGAGACACCCACCAAGTGCCTGCAGGACCCCATGTTAAGTTCCAGCCATTTCTGACAGCTTTCATCAATACCACATGTTCTTACATTGATTGTCATGTCCTCGGCGTCCCGACTTTGCACCTCTGCAGGTCACACGGTGTGAAATCAGCTCTCCGTTTTATTACTCAGGGGACTTCTTCGGCCCGGCACAAGACGGTTTGCTTTGACAGGTGGAGCTGGAGTCGACTTTGACAAAGCACTGATTAGCCTGTCACTCTGAATGCAGGAAAGCCACAGACTATTCACATGATTCCCTGTGAGCCAGCTAGATAGCGGACTAAATATGTCACCTCATCGAGCTAGATTTATTGAGATGACTAATTATGCTTGAGCTATAATGTCGTTTTTTTTTGGCAGCATCTGTTATTTATTTTGTGGGGAATAATGTCTGAACATCTCTTTTGTTATTCAAGTTAAGAGTGCAAATACATTTGTTGACCCACATCTATATAATCATCAGATTTTCCGAATGCCTTTTAACATCTGGTCAATGGCAACAGATTTAGGATAACTCTCAACTTTCTGTTGATCAGCGAGCATTGACCCAGAGAAACAAGCTAATAAAATAAAACAAATAAATAAACCCGCCAACAAGGGCCATTAATAGCTTCGGTTAGGGTCATTTACCTGAAACTATTTTGTTAATCGATTAATCATTTGTCACTTTTCAAGAATGCCAAAATGTGCTTGTTCACACTCCAGTGGGATTTTATATCATTACAAACTGAATGTTTTTGGGTTTTCGTACTGTTATTTGGACACAACGAGGAATTTGAAGATATCACTTTGGGCTCTAAAGTATAGCAAGAATTTTGTTTGCCTTTTGCATAGACCAAACAAGTAATCGATCAATTGAGAAAATAATTAATTAATGCACACATTCTTTACCTCAAACCTCAGTGGACCAGACTACTGTTGATACCTCCTCTAATTACAGTGATTGACTGGGGTGCAATATTATCTGTGTGGGTCCCGCCACCCTCACATCTACACCCTGCAAGTCACCCTGTCCCGCACAATCAGGATCCAAATTTCACCCACTTATTGACCAGTGTGACAAATGGTATGGCAAGGGAGGGGAGGGTTTGGTGGAGAGGGTCCGGGGAGATGGGAAGGTGAGGAGATAAAGTGTACCACTGAATAATTCAGACTGAAAACACAGAGGAAATCGATCATGAGGCCAAAATCTGATATTAACAGCAAATTACACCATAATGCTAGGTGGGAGGTGGTGTGTGTGTGGGTGTGTGTGACCGAGAGGGAGACTGTGAGTTACTGAGGCAACTCATTTACTAACTGTCATGTGGATCAAACTCACCCGGGGAACTCACTTGGCTTTTATTTTATGATTTTTAAAACAACCAGCTGCGCTGTAGTGTAATGTTCTCAGTGTTAGTCAGGACACTTAAGAGTTGCTAACTAATTAGCGATATATTGGATTTTATAATTGGCTATCATGGGCCTTTATTGGTCAATTACCCATTCAAACCAAGTGACTCAGCCAAATGTAACAGTCTTATTATTACTCAATTAAAACAAATGCTCTCTGTGGTAGGGGGTTTGAGAAGAGGAGAGGTGTGTGAAGGTGGTGGGAGTGGGGGGGGCTCCAGATTCCCAGTATATCATCAGGTAATTAATAATTTCATTAACTCGCTCTGTGTTGAGCTGCGACCTGCCTCTGATCATTTCATTTCCTCTCCATGGGTTCGATACTGTAGTGGCTCCATAATTAATTTGATTTATATCTCTGGCCCCTGTAATGAAGGAGCGCGCTCATTACTTTCCTCTTCCTTTTCTCGAGCACCGCTGCTCCGCTCGCACTCTGCTAATGTCCGATAAACACGGCGGGCTGTGCTCCATGACAGGAATAGGCCTCTGCGTATTGAGACAGCTCATGAACAACAAACAGAGACATGGTGTGTGAAAAATTCACACCACGGTCTTTGAGGGATGGAGTCAGGGCTTGTGTGTAACATAGTGAGGAAGCATGTCTTATTAAAGATTGAAGCATACATACATGATTCTTTTCTGTCTCAAGACTGAAAATCTTGGAACTGGGGCCCAGAAACCTTGGGGATTTAGAGAAATGTAGAGAAAGAACATACTGAAGGGGAGTGGAAGGTATCAAAGCCCTCAGGAGGATCTGTTATATGTTAATAGCTCATGATCAGTGCTAAGAATAAGGTCTCAGGGTGATTAAAAACAAAAAAAAATCCTGACTTGAGCGTATGGTAACACAATCCCTTTCATGAATTTTGGATAAATAAATATACACCTATTATAGCTGCATATACTGACCTACCATGTAATGCGTATAATGCAATCCACTGTATGGACTACATGACTGCAGTGGCTTTACACTCAGCAGGGTAACACAGGAGTATGATTTCAGCATTAATAATGCTCCATTGATTATTGCTCTGCTGTTTAAAGGTGAATGGCAAAGCTTTCCTAGCAGCAGGGGAGAGAGAGGGCTGTGTGTCTCAGGGAAGGCCTGATTTACATTTTGGAAAGTGCACCTCATTCTCGGGGGGTTTGCCTATCATTTTCTGTCAATACTGACAGTGAACTTTCTTTGTTGTGGAAAACTCTCCAGTCCTTTGCACACAGGCTGCATTATGGCTGCCTCACTTATTTTTCCACAGCATTTGTGTTGTCCCAATCCATAGAAAAATGTTGTGTAAACTATATTGCTTATGTTTTATTTAAAAAAAAATAAATAAAATAATATATATATATATAGTCCTCAGATTTAATCATAATATCCAGATTCTTCCAAAGGTTTCCACACATTACACTAAAACATGTCTGTCAGGTTGCTATAGTTCGATAATGCAGTAAGTTTCAAGGTTAGGTTTTCCTCAGTGGGCTCTCTCCAATTTTTCTGCTGATCACATTATTCATGGGCATGATTGGACTGCAACAGATCTCTGGCCTATTTCAGAGGCGAGCTCCCTCCTCCAAAGACATGAGCAACAACTGCCCTCCAGCTAGCTCTGTATTAAAGTTATCTCAGTTTCAAGACTGCTGGAAAGGTAATCGTCAGCATAATATACACAGCACAACACAGAAGTTAAAAGAAAAGCAACTTTCACTTGAACCTGAAATGTTTACTTCTCGAGACATGGCCTAATGCGAATGTGCAAGTGCAAATATGCTTTTTTAAAATTAAAATAAAGAAATAAATATTTAATGATTGCAAGAATCTGACTTTAAAATTTAAAATATAGCAGGAGATGCTTTAACTTTAAGTCATATATGATGCCAATGAGGACATCCTTAGAGTTTTGTATTAGCATCCTTTATATAACAAAATCAGAGGCTCTTATTCATGAATGAGTGTAGGATAGTATATGCCCTACAGGATGAGACATGCATTATACTTTATGTTGTTTTGATGCTCTTTGGGATCGATATCTACTACCAAACAATTGATGAATGGCAATGACAGGAAACAGTATGTGTTCTCTTCCCAGGTTTCATAAGAGCCAAAGCTAAGCGGGTGGAAACATAAAGATAATCTTCAGTGCCACATAAAAAGGAGCCAAATTAGCTTGCTAGCCAGACTGTCCATCTCAGCATCTCTTAGGCACATTTAGTGAGCACTGAATGCAGCTCTTTCTACCATTTCCCCTTACTCAATTATTGATGCTAATTATCATGGCGTGCTTAGTCTGCACCATAACAATATATTCTTAACAAGAAGTCAGTGGGCATACACTCACACTACCTTTTATTTCGAAGGCAACGCTCTTGATTTTTTTTTTTTTTTCCCTCTCGACCGAAAAATCTGATGATGGTGGTGATTCTTCTACGTGTGATAATTTATGTGGCTACAAAGTCACTTGGACATGTGAGAAAGGAATGAGTCTAACACTTTTATAACACCAGAACCTCAATAACACAGAGTTTCATACTTGCTATATGGGTGTGCTCACAGAAGACATATGCAAACTAACTGGTTGTAATTGTGAATATAAAGAATCAAATTTCCTTCTCAAAGTGTAGTAATAAATTCATTCTCAAAGGATAATATAACCATTATTATCTATTTATTTAAAATTAATAGCATGTTTGATGTTGCCTGTCAAGCATGCTGTGAAAAAACATTTAAAACCAGATTGACCTATGTTCATATTTTATGACTATAGCAGCTCAGGCAAGGTGACCTATTGAACTGATTCACTGAAAAATAATATGGGAATTTGTA
Source organism: Hollardia meadi (assembly GCA_037974645.1). Taxonomy (NCBI): domain Eukaryota; kingdom Metazoa; phylum Chordata; class Actinopteri; order Tetraodontiformes; family Triacanthodidae; genus Hollardia; species Hollardia meadi. The sequence continues at coordinate 13,252,343 of JBBPCS010000130.1, forward strand.
CCTGTATATGAACAAACCATTGTACTGTTTAACAGAATAAGACAAGAAGTGAGCCACAAAGTGTCACCCAACAAGCAACATGTCCCATGAATGTAAAATCACACTGTGACACACATGTAAACAGACATAAGTGAATAAAACTAAACACCTTCCTTCCTCCTGATTATGATCTCGGCCTTCTCTGTCCTCTATTTCCCCTTCTATTCCGGTGGAAGGACCTAGCTCTCCGTCTTCCAGCGCCGCAGGGCATGGAGCTAGCCGGTGGTGAGTTTCCATCAATTAGTGCACCCCTGCGGCCTCATGGCAGAACCCACCTTTGACTGCAGAGAGATATTGATTAGTTCAGCTGCACTGTCAGGTCTGGAGTGAGCAGGGCTGGGTGATCCAAGGCCTTCACCGGAGACAAGATCATGTCGAGTTTCTGACACATGTAAGCACACGCGTATACGCACAGGCACATGCATGCATGCAGGCAGGCAAGCATGCACGCACGCACGCACACATACAAATGCAATGAATGTTCTCTTTCAGATGACTGCAAGGTGTGAGAGAGGGATGATAAGAGGAGAAGTCCACAAGAGCGGCTTGTCACTAGAGTGATGGCTGAGAGTTGACAAGTGCTTGTTAGTTTTTTTCCTCACCCTGGCAGAGTTTGTATGAAAACAATGAGCTGGAGAGCCTCTAGACCCACAGAAAGATGGAATATTACAAGTAAAACGTATATATATTGGAAAAAAGCAGGTGGTTATGAGTCCAACATACAAATAAATACTGCATTTATTTTATGTGAACTGTAACGGCTGCTTAAGAAAGCACAAAAGTCTAGACAGTGTATGACAGTAAATGGAAGACAGGAAATATATGTCTCTAATGTATTGTTGCGCCTGTGTTAAGGAATGGCGGTTTCATTTTTGTAGTCGGTGTGGCAGTAATGTACAGATAAAAAGCAGCACATAAACCCAGATAATAAATATGTTGTCATTAAAAGAAAATGTTAGAGAACTGAAGGAACAAGAAAAAATAAATCTGGATCTGTGACATTATGTATTTTAGGTTGATATTCAGACACTGCGAGAAACTGTGTGTTTTAACAATGAGGCAATCAATTGCAACTCCACAGGTGATCGCCTGCACAGAAGAAAACTCTATATCCTACTGGTAAAAATCCTTCAAAACACCTCTGCAGAGATAGTTTCAAAGACGCATAGAACTTTCTTGGTTTGTTGTTAAAATTTTATAATTCTGAGAATTAGAAGCTGAGACATACTGAGCTACACAAAAATATGTAATGCCTACAAAAAACAAACAAACAAACTACAAAACAACATGTTGCAACTCTTGTTCACTTCCACAGAACCAACACACTCTAAATCGAAAGAACCTCTGAACATGGAGGAGACCATGACCTAAAAGACCTAGGGCCCATTCACTGGACCTTTTTCGGGGGCCCGGCCACAGAAATGTCCCGTAACCGTAACATTCTAGACACTAAAACCAAGAGTTACCGACTGAAGCAGAGGTGGTGGCTCTGTGCAGCAGAAATAAAATCTAAAGAGAAAAAGAAAAAATATAATGAGAGAAAAATAAGTAAGCCCTCTTGTCTCTTTCTGAAGTCTCTTATGCCCGTAAGTTGGCTGCAATAAAAAAGCTCATGGTACTGCTGAATCACTTAAAGACCTCTGCTCCCATCTGTCTGCAAAATATCAGTACTGATGAGGAAATATGCATTAATTATTAATTCATGTATTTAAAATTGTGTTTAGAAATGAAACTTTTCAAAGTATAGAGAACAAAATGACATGTAACCAAGGTGTGAGGCATACAATAAGACTTATACAGGATGTTCACCGAGCATGAATTAGGCCAAGACTAAATGATATGCTGGAACTCCAGTTTGTGTGTCTAAGAACTTAATCAGTGCAAAAACTAAAGGGGACACAGCCTTCATCCTGCTGTGTGCTTTGTTTGGAGCCAAAGTGTTAGCACGCAACTTCCTGTCTCCTTTATCCAAGCAGAACAAAGTTACCGATGGAGAACTGAACCCCCCTGCAGTTCCTTGCTCTCTGTCGGTTAAACAATCCATTTCACCTTCTTTTCCTCTCCCTCCCTCCTCGCTCCACTCACACGAGCTGTCATCCCATTATGCTGAGATGCTGAGTGCTGGAGCTTTACTGAGCGGCATTCTTGTGGTTTAAGTTGTTCAAGTATTGCACAGCAGATATTAAGAAAAACACTGAGCTTGTTCTCAACTGTCTAACGGAAATTTCCCAGGCCTGAAGAAATCTTTGCTGTGCTAATTCATCTTAATATTGGAAATGATTTAATATGCAGTGATATCATCGCATTGTGTCAGTCATTGCAAATTTAGTGCGATTTGTGCCTTATTCCATAAAGTTATACAGGAAAAATAGAAACCCCCCTACATTTTAATGTGTTTCAATTGAAACACTCTTATAGTAAAAATGAAATTTGTGAAACTTCCAATTCCCCAAAGTTGATGTCTTCATATAGCGTGTTCTGTTGCAAACCTTCCAAATGATCAATTCATGATCACTTAAGACAAAGAAAAGTAGCAAATCATCACAATTTAGCAGCTAGAATTAGAGAATCTTTGGAATCTTTGGTTTGAAATTACTTTTTAAGGATCCCCTCCAGATTATTAAGACATAAATAGTGTGCTTGGAGCAATAAGGACTGTGTTTTGGTTTGTTTTTTTTTTTACACAAAAAACTGTAGTTTCCACATTAAAATCCATAAAAGGCTACTACTCCTTCTACCTCATTAGAAATTCCAGAATCTATGAATATGCAAATCCTGTTTATTGTTCATTTAAGTTTTCCAGCTGGAAACAAGATGTCTCCTACTTCTCAGTGCATGTGCACTAGGCAGCTTCAAGTTTGTACTTCCAAACTTCCAAACTATTTGTGATGTCACAAATCATGCTTGTAGGCTTGTAGGGGGCTTGAAAAATTAATTGATTGTCAAAAAAGTTTTGTCAATCATCTAAGCTATTTAGTTACTAATTGTTTCTTGTGGTGCTCTTTGAGTTACTGTTAAGTTTTGTGTATTTTAAAGGCCCATCAGTATGTGGCATTGATTTATGCTTCTTGCCTGTCACCATAAAAATAAGCATTCGATAAATAATAATCTCATCAAATGCAGTACTACTCCATATAACAGAAGTCTCATTAAACACTGAACATTTGAAGTGAGCACCATGATTTGCTGTTGGATTGGAATGAATGGCATTTTAAATATGTTCCTGTTTTTTTTATGTCCTTCCCTATTTTTCCTTCCCTATCTTTCCCTATTTTCCTATGTATTTGTCACTCGTGGGGAGTTTTACATTATGCGCATCAGACAATGACCTCATCATGCATGCAAGCCAATACTAGGGGATCATCTGGGTTGCTCGCCTGTGATTTGCAGCATCCGGACAGTGTCATTTCCCTGCCAAAAAATTTTGATCCATGCTGAAATTGATTGTGCCGCTTCATAGCTTGCAAGGCCAACAGGTCAAAGGAATGGTCATAATTGAGAGGAGAATTAGCAAAACCTTAAATATGTGGCTGGTGATATATCATTACCCATAGACTTGACCCTGACTGACCCCTCCCTACTCCCATGTGGGCTCCTGCTCAGGCTAGCGTGGCGCAGACGGAGGGGCCTGCTGCCTCTTAAACAGCTAAATCAACACCGTCTCGCCACAGCTCATGTTGGAGCGTTTTGCTTGAATGGTTTCATGAAAAACTAATCATCTGTTCATCATGGAGATCAAACATACTCAGGGTGCAATGATTAGGAAAAGCAATCCGATAAACCTTGCAGAGTCACTAGTCCAGATATAATAATTTTGAGATTAAAAATGGCCCCTCCCCACCTCCTGCCTCCTTATCATTCTCATCCTCAGCCCTCATGTCAGCTCTAATACCCTCCTCAAAGTTCAAGCACCGAAGCAAAATTGTTATGTTGTTGATAATTGCCGCTCCAGTGGTGTATGCGCAGCCACAGTCTATCTCTATTTCCTAAGCATTCGTCAAAACGGGATAACCCAACCTTATCAAGACTTATTTCTATTCTTCATTCCGCTGAAAGGACACAACTCAAAAGACTGCAATTTCCAATTATTCGTCTTCAGTTTCCACCTACTTATGATATCATTTCATACTCAGACCACATAACATTTACCTGATGTCTTTAAAAAGCTGTCATGAATGATGTAGAACAAAGCAAACACAGTTTCTCAAGGATGACTATTTAAATTGCTAATATATGCTGTCTTTAATCTTGTATAGTACCATTTTCCTGTTTCACATGAAGAATGCATCCAGTAATTAGAACAGACCTTGTCGACAAGCAGGCCACCGAGCTATCTATTTCCACTTTTGAAGCAAACATGTGAAGTAAGACAGAGGTCAAAGCAATCTCCCTGCTTCTCTAATAGCCTGCTCCCACAAAAAAATAATTGGGAAGAGAAAGTTTTACAAAGTGACTGGAGAAGAGTGGAGTTGTTCCAAAGATCCATTTAAAGTTGTCCAGTGTCAAGGTTCCCGGGAGATCAGAGGAGAAAAAGATGATTTTTCATGTACAGAGACTCTCTCAAGCCTAAACCAATTACCAGCAGATGCCCCTGTGTTACTTAAGCAAATAAAGTGAAAATAAATAGTGGCTATGTAATGTTGGATACACCCGCTGAACATAATAACATTTTGTTGTTTCCACAAAGTGGACTGGAATGAAATTAGAGGTCCCTGTAGTCTGTAATGAAATGTGGTGCCTCCCGACTCTAATGCACTTTGTCATCACGAGGACATATTAATGCTCTTCTCTAACTTTCTCTTGATGGATGCAGGCTTCGGAAAATAAAGGCAAGTAAAAACATTAACATCAAGGGACTCTGGCTGGATACTGCTGCACAATTCAGTTTAAGATATGAAATATGATATGAACAGCTACAATGAAATTGTAATGTATAAACTTGATGTTTTAGATCTGGATTGGATATGGTGTGCAGGTAAAACTGACATTCAATTGAATATTACACGTTGAATTATATTATTTTGAACTTTGTATTCATCAACTTGTTGACTATATATCTCAGCTCTTCTGGCATCCCCCCTTAAAATTTATTTCAGAAAATATATGAATGGCGGTTGATGATATCTTTTGGATCCAGTTTGAATTGTGCCATGTATTACACATACAATGTCTATGAATTCAAAGGATAATATGGCAGATCAAGAAAGTCACAGTTTGTCGTTACAATAGCAAAGAAGGAACCTTTTTAATTTTGAATGAAACTGCTCAGTGAACCACATCTCTTGTCTCATACGTCACCAACACCAATGTGGCTGTCAGCCTGGCACAGAAAAAGTACTTCAAGAGGTAGAAATCTCTACAAGTCTGGCCGTTTTGATAGCTGCAGCTTTGTGAAAGGAGAGTTAGTTGGTTCCATTAGAGCTCGAACGTGGAGCGGCTCAACAAGGTTTTCGTTTACAGGTTTCGGTGAGTATTAAACAAGACGCACTCACACGACTATTGAGTGTGTGTTTTCACAATCCTATACTTCAACAGTTTCGTGACAAACTGCCTATCTTCTAAATTGACAAACCCCAAATTCAAGTAATTCATGCCACAATTCAAATGGAATCAAACAATTATTTGTCTCTTGCCATTAACTACTGTACATATTTTTCCTGATATTGCAGCCATGGTCTCATGTCTCAATGGAGTAGTGTGCCATCCATCATATTTCAATGAAATGAAATGAATACTCTATTGTCAGTATGGATGTGCAAATGAATAGAGATTTATTATAATTTACATATTTTAAAGCTGAAACTAATGATAACTGATTTACTGTCGGCAGTGCACGTGTAAACATTTGTTTACACATTTGATCATACTGTGTCTTTTGACCACTAATGGGGATCCAAATAAAAAAATCAAATTGAACCTCTGATGTCATTGGCATCCAGGTTTGGGTTTTCAGGTTTTGGTTGGGTTATCCTGTACAATACTAAACAAAACACAAAAAACACAACATTTATTATGTCATGAATCCAGACAAGATAAATTACATAATTGCAAGTAAAACTAGCAGTTCTTCTGTCAGTTGTCACAGTTATAATTTACCACAGAGTAACATGGCCCTTATCTTCTGTGGACGCAGCTGACGGAGACTCACTCTTCACTAGAGATGGTGTTCAAATGGACCACTGGACACCCCACTGGGATCAGGAAAGATGAAATGCTGTGGCCCCACAATGGAGTCCGCAACTACAAATCCCCAAGGCTGCAGTATCACTCGCACTTCTATTACGTTACCACTCATTACAAAACCCTTCGGGGCAAAACCAGTGAATAAACACTGCAAACTTTGTCTGTGGCTGCATTATCTTTTATAATATCTTGAATTTACTCGTCCTCTGGTGATCATAAGTTCATTTATTGTTACTGCGAGGCTAAAGAATTCACAAATAAAGCTGAGTGTGTCTAATTTTACTGTCACCATCCAAAGCTGCATTAGGGGGAGAAAGGGAGGTCATTATCGGGTGACAGGGAGGCGTTGGTTAATCTGTGAATAATGTCAGGGGTGAGGGTGGAGTAATGTATGAGGGAGGGGATTTTTGGTTCGAGGATGCATGGATTGTGTCGCCTGGCAGCTCATCTATATTTTATGCTGCCACTCAGACAAATGAAACCAGAGCCACCCGGAACAAGGGGGGACCCTCTGACACTTCAAAGGGAAGTCCTATGGGTGGCTTCTTATTGAAGCTAGGCCTGTACCAACCCCAACCCACATACAAAACCCCCCCCCCCCCCCCCCCCAACCTATGCTGAGAAGCTGCTGAGGCCTCATTAACCCTTAAACAGGCTTTTGAGGGGTGTAATGTACGGGAGACTAATTACCCCACCAACACACTGGAGGAAACACTCCTGCTCTGACACACAAACACACACACCACACACAGTGCCGGTAGTGGTGATGATAACAGTGATAGTTGCGGTGGCAGCTCCGCAGTGTACGCCCTTAATTGAAAACCCAGATCCCCCGTTTTTTTTTTCTCGTTATGATTAGCAGTTTCAGAGCCTTGTTCCCCCCGCTCCCCTTCATGCCCCAGCTTTGCTGTCATACAATAGCAGTATTTCATGATTAGCGAATTCTGACAGTAGTAATGAGGAGAAAGGAAAGATGAAAGGGGAGGAAAGAGAAGGGACACTGAATGAGAGAAAAAGAGGCAGATATCAAAGAAGGGTCTAATTGAGGTAACACAGCCAGCCAAATCCACAGCCCCATTTGCATAAAACAGTGCGGCTTCATTTGGCCATCTCTAACGACGCTAATGTCTTAACAAATTAATTTTGCTAATTAGGCACGCCCAGTGGAACTCACCAGCAGATTAAGCAGATTAAACAAACAGATGCTGATTACCGCTGGGCGGGCTGAGAGGTGCGTTTCTCTGGGTATGCTCGCCATGCTGCCTTGTGACACGCTCAGTACTACAGGTCTTACACTGTGACCTATGACACAGCAGCACTTTTAAAGGTGCAGACCAAACATTTTGTGTGAGCTGTCAGTAACTGCACCTGTCGAGCCACCTGACTCACAGTTGTAAGACTATGCAAAAAACAAACCAAAAAAAAAAAATAAAATAAAAAAAATGCTGAGATTCCTCCTGTAGGGAGATTACTTTACAAAAAAAATGATATGAAAGGCAGAAGCTCTTGGTGGAGAAAGAGTGTGAGAAAGAGCAAAGGAGAGGTATTCTGAATGCAATAGTGGTGCAGTCATCTCAGTTCTCTTATTAACTTGAGTATTATTGGACAGCAAACTAAAACACACTCCCTCGCCTGCACTGACACCCCAAACCTTAGACAAGTCCTCTTTCCTCATACTTCCATTTATGTCTTCAGACACGACTTAAATGTGATGTTCTGTGATGTTCAATTTTTTTGTGATGAAGTATTTAAATTAATTTTTGGTGCCCATTTTTCCCACGTTGATTTCTCTTTTCTCTTTCACAAAAGATTTTGCTATGTTTCCCAGAATGCCTCTCGTCACGCTCAAGATAAAGTTTGTGAACTTGTTGCATCCAGGGTTATATGAACCAGAGAGAACGCTGACACTATGCAGTTGGTGTGGAAATGATCTCTGACAATGTACAGAAATGTACAGTTTTCCTACCTGTATGATATCTACAAATGATATTACATACTTTATCTTAGTAAATCATCTGCTTTCAAACTCTATTTACACTTATATGTAAATAGGAGAAATGTAAAGAAATAACCTTTAACCTTTTTTTTTTTTTTTTTTTACTGTAAGACGAGGAACTATGGACTCATTTTTCTACAATGTTGACAGGCCATAATTTTAATTGTTCTCTTGAAGGAATTCATAACAGTACTGGATGTCTGAAACAGTTAACTGTTGTTTGATATCCAACTTTGAGATGATAAATTCAGGGAATTCAAAGAAACATATTCTGTACGTCAGTAACCACTGTAGAGTCTTTGATCTTCCTAATATTTTGGACTTACATTTTGTGTTTTTTTTTAAATGTACCAACACAAAGTTAGAAAACTGGACATGCGAAGCACATGCTCAGGGGCTGGAAATGAAATTTGAAGGTTAAATGGCAGCGCGAGCACATTGGGTCTGACTCCGATCCACCGTGTTATTGATTCCCCACAATCTCACCATCATAAACAGCGAGGGGAAACTCTGAGTGTGTTTGCCCTTTTGCCTCTAACTGCCAAAACAACACACTTTGCGTCCACCTGAATATTTCTGCTCAGTGGCTGCCTGCGAGCACTGACAATTTGAAGTGCAACCCTGAGTTGCAAAAACAAAAAAACATCTCTATCCCCCATCAAAACGTATATATTTTCTTAGAATTTGAGCAAAACACGTTCAGCGTGAAGCCCTGTGAGGAGTAATTGTCTTCGCTACTGCCATCAAGCCGTCTCCCCTTCAAGTTTTAATCCTCACCCTCATCACAGTTTCCTGCCTCAGTGTCCCTCCTCCAGTCCCCTGGTGGTGTGTTGTGTGACAGCTGCTGCCCTCTTTCACGGTGGTGAAATGAATAGATTATGAGCAGTAATTAGGTATACAGCAGAATCAATGTGCTCTGGGGCAAGGCCTGGGGGTGGGGTTTGAGGGTAGGGGGTATAAGGTAGACGGGGTGTGTGTGTGTGTGTGTATAAGGGAGAGGGAGAAAGGGAGCAGCAGGGAGAGTCAGGAAGAAGCCATAGGGGGCTGGGGAAAGGTGGGGCGGGGTTGACCAACCAAAATAGAGAATAATGACATGACTAAGGTTTAATGCTTGCTGTAGTCTTGTTAAAAACAATTCTGGTTTATGATATTGTAAGGTCTTATTTTCATTATTTTGGTCATCATGCATGTCTATTGGTAATAATAGCATTGCACTCGCCAGGTTAAATGATGAGATCTTGGGATATGGTGAAAAAGCTAAACTAAGTATAATATGATCGCACAGGTTGACAACAAACCACCAGGTTAGTCAGACTTCTTGGGAAGAGAAAACAAAGGCAAAAAGTAAAACTATAAAAAAAAATAAAAAAAAAGCTGGTAAGCTGGCCTTGCTCGCTTGTCTGCTTGTTGTCAACATATAACAGAACTTTTAGCAGAAAAGGGGAAAAACACAGTATGGCTTGTTTGTTGTTTATCAGCCGCATGTCGCATTTCTATGTTGTTTCACCTCTGCTCAGTTCGTACAAACTGAAATGTGAACAATGCAAACATTTTCAAATGTGAAAGAAACAACTGACTTGTAGCAAGCAACCGCACTTCAAAAGATGCCACTATATCCAAAATGAATAGTCGTGTACACATAACAACCATCTTTTGAAAACTACGCTAAAGTCCTTCTGCAGGCAAAAATGGGTTTTTCTTCTTGTTCCTACAGTTGAATGTTTGAGCTTCACTGAGTAGAATGACGTAGCCTCTGTGCAGAGTCTGACACTGCAAGGCTGTTATTACATTCATTGCTGAAAGTGTAAATCTTTTCTGTGCTCATTGAAAATCTGATTTTAAGGGGCGGGGCCTACGAGTAGGATTTATGACATCACAAAAAGTTTGGAAGTCAATCCTGGTCCAGTACAAGTTCGATGTGGAAACTTGAAGCCTCCAGTGCACGTACTGTATACTGAGAATATACATTACAGTGAATTAGGAGACAGTGTCCAACAGTTAAACTTTGGAACTGAAAAAGAGAAAAAACAAACATATTTGTAGATTCTGGAATTTTAAATGAGGACAAAGAAGTAGATGCCATTTGAAGGATTTTAACAAGTTAAATGACCTTTGTTTTGGAAATTCATATCAAACACAAATTAGTATTTAATGCACAGCTTAAAACATGCCTGAATGGGATTTTTTAAGGATCCCTTTAATAGTAAATAACTTTGTAATTTGTGTATTTCTTTTCTACACAACAATCAACATCACAACATCAAACCAACAATCAGTCTGGGCATGTTGGATTAGCTGTTGGATTGCATGTCAGATTAGCTCGCTAGCTGTGCTTCTCCTTGTTGGTCATGTGACCCTGCTTTGTAGTGGTCAGTTGAGCGTCTCCCAAACATCCGTCACAAACTGACTTAAATTAGATCTACCGTCCTTATCGTAGTTGTGTGAATCGAAGTTTTCCTTTGCAATGAGGGACTATTACCAAAATGTTGAGTATGCTCAGTTTCACATTCAAATAAAGTGCTTTAATAATCTAAGTTGTCTTGTTTCTTTGTTCAATGATTATCTGACATGCTATGATTTATGGCTCACATTACTTTATTGTGGCAAAGTTTCAGTGTTTTAACATGTTGGTGAGTGAGTGACTACTGTGTTATCATACATTAACTAATAGAAATTATGGCTAAATGTATGGAAATTAAAATTATAATCAACTAAAATTGTGCTTCGATGCAAAATTTCCTAATGTAGTCTATAAAAATCTGAGGATTTTAAACATAAAAATCCATCCAGTGCTTTAATTTGATGTACGCCTTAGCATTAGAGGAGGACAGTGGACATCATAAATGAAAGAAAAACTTTGAAGCAGGGGAAGATGTTTTAAAAAGGAGCAAGTTTTTTTTAAAGGACCAACAAATGAAAAGGAGGATGATGAGGGGGGGTGTTGTTGAGCAAAGGAGGAGGCTGAGAGGAGAGAGAGAGGTGGTGGTGCAGGATGGTGTTATACCCATCACTAGCCCCGGTTATGCCCTCCAGTAATGCATCTTTCTCCTTTTTTAGTGGCAGAGTGCTGGATGACCTGCCTGTGATCTCCTCCATAATTAACATATGCTTGTTAGTCAAGGTTGGTTGGAGGCTCTACAACCCATACACGCAGGCACACACACACGCACGCATGCACGCACGCACGCACACATGCGCGTTATATCATATTTCTTTCCCTGGTTTCCCATGCAGGCTAGGTTTTATATGAAAATCACTGCGCATCTGTCACTTTGAGCACATTACACCACACGTGTTAATTTCGGCAATGTCTTTCATTTTGTCCGAGTTTAAACAACACATCAATACCCGTGTCAATGCTTTGGATAGATCTGGTCAAATTTGCTCTGAAAATGACTCCAGACCACTTTAATAGCGTCATGAATATGAAGTGCTGAATGCGCCTCGTGTTGTATTTGTCCAATCTCTCCCAACCTCATTTGGACATAATGAAGACATGGCCCTTCTGATTATTCCCATCATTTCCCAGGGCTCTTGACCTCTCTGTGAAAAGATAAATAGAACCTCCTTAACCTATCACGGATAACAGATGAAAATCGGTGTGTATCCCGAGCTACGTTGTGCCAATTTACTCTCCTTCGGACAATCCACAATTGTGACAAGGTTTGTTTTTTTTATCAAGATAACTATACATTATCAGGTGGCGGTGGAGTTAAAGGCTTTTCTTTCAAACCTTAGCTCACTCTGAAAAACTACACCCTCTTCATGACAAGGCACAGATAAAGGGAGCAGTGTTGTCATGGGTCAGAAAGGGAAAATAAGAGAAACAGAGAAAAGGAAGTGTGAACATTCATGTTTGGTGCTGCAGCCACAAGCACATCTGTACTGTATGCATGTTTATATGTGTGCATATGAGAGGGGGGATGCATGCTATCTGGTTATGTAGAAGTGTCTTGCAAGTGTGTGTGTGTGTGTGTGTGTTTGCTCTCACAGCATCTCAATGACATCAAAGCGCTGTGCAAACTGAGCCCCTGGCAGCTCTTTAGAATCCCATCTCCCCTCTCTGTTTAAAGCGGGCAAGAGAGAAAAGACCCGAACTAATAAAAGAGGTGTTATTCAAAAGAGGAATAGACTGCTCAAATGTGTGTCATGTTTGTGTGTGTGTGTGTGTGTGTGTGTGTATGCATCTGAGATTCAGAGTAAGGAGGAAGAAATATAAGGAAGAAAGAGAGGAAAATGTTTGAAAGAAGATGGAAAAATAATAGAGAGAGATAGTAAGAGTGGGAGTATTACAGAGGAAAAAAAGGCATAGGGAGCAAATAACGGGGCGAAGCAGAAAAAAGGAAGGACGTTAGTCAGTGTTTCCCCATAGCCTAGCTTTTTTCACAGAGCTCTTCACCGCTTATTTCTCCTTGTGAGGCTGACACAAAAGGTGAACCAATTGTTTGTATAATCAAACAGAGCAGAGGCCAGAAAGCTCACATTTTATCTGCTTTGTTCCGTGCCAAAGGTTGTTCTGAGTGCTGTCAGTGACGGTTTTATGCTTAAACATAGCAGGAATGAAGAGATGGGACTGAGCCATTCAGACGCCTACCTACATTAAAAAAAAATCACTCTGTGAATTAATTTTCATTATTGTTTTGGGGTTTTTTTTAGCCATTATCACCAGTTACTTGATTGTTTGTGTCATCATTTTTCCTCTCTTTTCCATTTTTCATGGGTGCCAAACATTTGCATATCCTGACAAGAGCTTCCTGAAAAATGAGCTGAGTGCCTTTAAAATGCTGTTTTTTTTTTTTCTTTTTTAACGGCTCTTGCAAAAAAAAAAAAAATCAAAAGCCATGAGACAGAGAAAGGAGTGCAGAGGGAGAAAAAGCCCAATTCAATTGACGTAAAATAAAATACTTTGTAAACGCGAAATAAATGCTGCAGTGAGTGGAAGATTCATGTGCTCAAATAAACTGGGGCTTTTGAATTTTTAATTGGAGCGGCCTTAATTATGGCCATCAGACAGTACTTCTAAACACACTCACTGCACTTTCTCCCCATTGCTCTTTCCCCCAGCCTCTCCAGTTTGGCTGTGGACGAGGCCTCAGTCCGGGTGTATTTTTCCATGCCATTAATATTTGATGAAAATGGGCCAGGCTGCATCAGCTGCTCATCGCCACTAAGAACATGGCCTCCATTATGAGCCCTGTGCTTCCTCTCAGCCGTGTACATTAGCAAGATGACAGAACGCAACAGAACGCATGAATAGATGGGAGGTGTGAATGCATGTGTGCACGTGGGTTTAAGTATCAGTGTTGTACATGTGAATGTCTGTGTGTGTGTGTGTGTGTGAGTGCTGGCTCATCAACCATCCCTGTCGATTGATGCTATTAGATGTTGAGAAACAGTTGGGTGTGAGCTATAATTGAGCTGACACTAATAATGAAAGCAGATACTGTCTGAAAGCCCTTGGCAATATGCTAAAGATATTGATGCCCTAATAATTCAGGGACTCGACCGAGTGGAGGAGAAATCTTTTTTTTTTCTCTCTCTCTCTCTTTTAGATCTTACCCAGGAAGTAGGGAAATAAGATTTAAAATGGCTCTAAAATGCAGTGAAGCTCCATCTTTTAAAGCTTTTTCTGGTCTAATATTCAGTCATTATGAATCACAGACAAACGCACATGGAAGTTCAGACAGTATAGATTACATGACAGCATGATGGAGTTTGTAGGAAATTGCCTTTCGTTGTAGTTAGGTCATATTGTATTGTAATTAGCTATTAGAACATTATGAACGATTTGACACACACACACACACACACACACACGCGCGTTTTGTTTCCATGTATCGTTCATTGGGGATTATAGGAGACCAATGTTAGGGATCGTAAGTTTGTGTTGAGCCTTAAGGACCTCCATAATGATCAACTCAACCTTGTGACTCCTGTCTGCGAGCCTGCGGTCCCTGGGGGTGATGTGTGTGAGTGTGTAGGTGTGTGTGTGTGTGTGTGTGTGTGTGGGCAGGGGGGGTTGACCCCATAATCTGAAGATAAGGTAAAAGGTGCAGCGGATAAGAGGAGCAGAAGTAGAAAAGACAGATTGATAGGTTTGACATGGCTTTCATATGTGGAAACATTAATATTTATTTATATCATTTTCATATGTACAAAAATAATTAACAGGAAACACGTGGCTATTAATTTATCTATACACTACATACACCCGGCTGAAAGTAATTGAACATTTTCCATGTCAGTAGCTCGCAAAATTCACAGCTTGCATTTTCCTCTTACAGCTTTTCTCATCAATCAGTTTAATTATTCACAGGGCCAAACTCAGTCACAGTCATGAACTTTGGTCAAAACCATATAAATGCTGCTAAAACATGAAATGGCTGATTGACAGGTTCCATTTGACGGGGCTAAAAAGGGCAACTTGGAGTTGAAGCACAGCGATGATGCCAAATGGAAAGAGACTGGGGTAAGTAGAGTAGAAAGCACCTGTCACATCCAGCTCTCAGGCTGCTTGATTAACATCAAATTTTAATTTTTCTCTCAGAGTTGTGCTTTGAAAGGTTGTTATGCTCCTGCTGCACAAGCTCTTGTCTCCCTTAGTTTGTAAGGTATAAGTCTAATGCACACCAGGGAAAGCAATACGATATGACGTGTATGTGTGTGTGTGTGTGTGTGTGTGTGTGTGTGTGTGTGTTTGCCTGCACAAGAGACAGCGACAGAGAGGATGCAAAAAATATTTCCACATTCAAACTTTACACTATACGTATATATCTTCTTGATGCTACACATGCTATCAAAATGAATTGTGCATTTATGAATACAATATCCATCTGTTACATACTAATAGATCCAACTTCATTAAAATAAATCCCCATCCCACCCTGATTTATTGTCTGTTTGAGTTAAACAGTATCTCACCATGTAAAAATAAAAACCCTATCAGGGGAAATAAAGAACACAATTACTTCAAAGGCTTCCCCAAAAGCACAACACGAAGCTACATGAATGCAGGACCCCAAACAACTCTAAACGGTTGCAGTCCCAACATGGTGGCTGTAATATTTCTTAATTGGATGATGAAAATCACACGGGCCTTTTGTTTAGCTCCGTGCACCAGAAACATGCCACACTCCTTCCTCTCCGACTCGCTCCCTATTTCTCATTTGCATATTCATTGAGATATCAATTATTTATTCCTCAGCACAATGACTTGCTGCATTACTATGTGCCGCCATACAGTATAACATACCAGTATGCATTTCACTGAATAATACATAGAATAAGTGGAATAAATATAATAATGTCAAATAACGACACTAGTATTGCAAAAAACAGAAATAAAAAAATACAGAAAAATAAATAAGTGCATTAATTTGCATTTATTTCGGTTTGCTTGTGTAATTCACTTGATATTTATGTCGATCACCAAATTTATTTATTTTTTAACAATTTTATGTAATTTTATAGAATACATTTTTTTTCCCATGACAATGATTAATCAAAAATATATTTACTTAAATTGTTCATTAAAATTAAGTACCTGCCTATTACTGCCTCTTATAACAGAGATGGAGAATTGTGGGAAATATAATGATCAATTAAAATTTCTTTTCTGGTCACTTTTACCAGATTGTAAATTTCATGTGTGTTTGCGCATGTATGCACACACACACACACACACACACACACACACAAACACACACATTAATGCACAGACACACACGCATCTTTACAACTGAATTGCTATCCCCTCGCATGTAATATATGTATGTTTATATTAGTAGGCATTAGAGCGCATGCAAAGGTAAGAATATGACACAATATTCGAAAACCTCCCATACAATAACCCCATTACCCCCCGGAGACACATTTTCATTTACATGCTGTTGCCCCTGTGAGCTGTTTTCTCATTGTATTATTATTATTGTAGGGAAACAATGAGATGACTAATCAAAATATAATTTCAGCAGTGCGAAGCAACTCTCACTAATACAGCTGCACCTCGACCAACTATGACCTGAGGAAAAAAAAAAAAAAAAAATCATGGCTTCAGCAGCCAATACTCTTTCTCCTTCAAGCCAGCTCCAACACAGACACACACACATAACCACACACACATACCTTGTCTCGCTCACAAATACTCACACACACACACACAGACGCAAAGCAACACACCATTGCACGGTGCTGTAGCACAGAATAGATGACCGCACTTACTTTAAATGTCCTGTGAAGGAAAGTTTTCCGATTTTTTTTCCTCCTCTCCGCCTCTCTCAGACCCACTCCGCTTTTAACGCCTCAGCAAAGAGGAGCTCGGAGAAAGGGTACCCGCCATAGGCACCAAGCTGGTAGCCTCTCTTATCAGATATCTATAGCTAAAAAAGCAGGTGGCTCCCTCATTTTATACATTTTCCCTTGTATGGTCTTCTACCTTGCACGGATGCAGACTGTGCTCTCTGCATCTGGTTGCACAAGCACAATCAATAGGGAAGGGGAGAGCTATTTTATGATTGGAGAAGTTGTTGTGTTTTTGGTGGTGAAATTCATTATTTAGTATCTGAACCTTCAGCAATTCAGTATCATTTATTCATAAAGTCCCTTTTTGCCAGGAGGAAATGGATACAGCTGCAGCAACAGAGAGAGAGAGAGAGAGAGAGAGAGAGAGAGAGAGAGAAGTGAAGAAAGAGAACAAGGGGGAGAGATGAAGAGAGAGAACATGTGGGGAGTGAGAGCACGGGAGGTGGATGGATTGATGATATTGATCAGGCACCTCTTGAAATAAAGGCATCGAGGCTTTTATTTTTCAAGGTCTATTTTTTCAAGCTCACATGATTGACAGATAAAGAGAGGGGATGGCTGGGTGGAGGAGCGGGCCTTGAACATCACATGCCAGCACTGAGCGATTAAAGGAGCTCCTTTTTACAAGCACAGCGAAGGCAGGCTCAAGCACACTGCAGAGGCAGAGGGGTGGATTGTGAGGAATCGCTCGCAATGATGTTTGTTTACTTTGCAAAAACACAGCAGAAAGGAAGCAGAGAGGGGGAGAGTTGTTAAGTGGAGGAGTTGTGTGTGTTTGTGTGTGTGTGAGAAGCAGCTTGCTTTGTAAATTTCTTCCTCAGAAGCCACAGCTATGGACTGTACAAATGCTGACTAATGTCGAAGCTGCTGCACCGCTCTTTGAAATCGAAAAAAAAATAAAAAAATACAACAGCAGCACTAAAGGCGCAGTTTAAAAAAAATGGCACTGCATTCTGTGAAAGTCTGAACTGACAGTGTGTAGTATATTACAGAACGAGAAGAGATGTATGAAATAATTTATTATGCAATGTTTTCCCATGCTTTTCTCTCACAAACAAATCATTCTGCACTCACAGATTTTTTATTTTTTTACTGTCTCTTTTGTATTCTGTTCAAAATAAAAGCAATTTGAAAATCGTTCCGGGTCTTGAATTATTTAGATTCAACTTAGTGCAACGCTAGCACCAGAAATTGCTGAGATCCATCTCAGTCAGGCAGTAAAGAATGAGGTACACCTGTAGCTGCAGTGGCCTTTGGCTTCAGAGCTGCCATTGGCTGCCATGACTTCCTGTTTTGTATGTGTGGGTGGTGTATGTTCATGTGTGTGTTTGTGCTTGTGTGTGTTGTTGCTTGATAGCTTAATCAGAATTGAACAAATTGGTATTGAGTTATTAAATCATGTTTCCCCATTACGCCAAAGAAAAGTGCAAATACACAAATTCTTGAAATTGAACTCTTAACAAACAAATAAATCTTATTTACATAAAGGCCTGACAGAAAGAGGGGAATTAATAGCTTTTATTAAAAAAACAAAAAACAAAACAAAACAGTAATAAAGTCTAATAATGAAACTAAATTATTTTTCACTTCCATTATTTATAGATAAAGAGCTCATGTTCTTATTTCAGGAGACAATTGGACAGTGTGGATTGTTTTCATTTTTGTCATAATGTGTAATGTGTCTTTGTTCGAATTAAGCTGTACAGTTAATGCTGCGCTGGACTGTGACCTGCTAAATGTGCACCATTGCGTAGAATGCGATACTTAAAAAACAAAAACAAAAAACATTTATTCATTCAGGCACGAAAGAAATGCTGCAACTTTTAGCAGGATGCATTTTATGTTTAGATTACAATATGTTTGAAATGGCCAAGTGTATTGATACCACATTACCATCATTCAAAACGGAAGTCATTTAAGTTTTGGAGAAACCATCAACAAAATCAAACTTCTCTTTGTAATACTACTGTAATGTACTATGTTTTTATGATGAAAAACATGAGTTGTCAAAGAATTGCATACACTGTAGCGTTATACTATTTCCAAAAAAATTTCTTATAGCCTGCTTGGTTTGCAAATGTGTAAAATGCGGCCACGTTTGTGGGGGAAAAAAGTACTTAGTGAAAATTATGTGCTGTAAAAGCCTGAAAAAGGTGTATTGAATGTATAGCCATAGTCTGTTAAAGAAGTGTGCTGTTAGAATCTGAGACTTACTGAAAGGATTTTATTTATATGAAATGATTGGCAATTTAGAGATCTTTGAATTACCCACAGCTCTTGGTACTGATAATATTTTAAGACAATGATATGTGGGTGAGAATGAGCCACATCCATATTTTCAGCCATGAGGAAAAAAAAGTGCGAAATGTCACAAATAAAAACTGAGTCAAATGTATGTAATGGCGGATAGAAAGCGGGGAAGGTGTTACAAAAAGCACACACATATTACAGGCACAATATGTGAACAAAATATAAAACAACGATAGTCTTGACAAACGAAACAAGACGTGCCTCTGGGTTTGATCTTGTCATTGTCCTTGTCTACTGGCACTGCAACTTGTACTTGACAGGTGAACAGATTATTCAGTTAATGGACACACCCTCATGAATTTAAACAGACTTTGTCAAAAGTCAACAGTGGTTCTCCTGACATGTTTATCAGACCATGAATCATTTTGGGATCTACTTTTTCTCCCCCCCCCCTTTTTTTTTTTTTTTTTGTGTGTGCAACATTTCAGGCAGAAGTGAAAATGTAATGGACAATTCAACAAAAATAAAATTAGCACAAAATTAATATGGCATCCAACAGCTTTAACACTTAATAGGAAGAACTGTCATTTAGAGTTACTATAAGTAATGCCTTAAAGTGTATTTCGCTGATATAAATGTTTTAAAGCTGCATATTGAACAGGATTCCCTTTTTCCTCTTGACGTCTTAAAAGGTTATCCTTCACAAAACGAGGTTGACTTGATGAATGTTTTTTGTTGAACAAGAGCAAACTATATATTGATTGAGGGCCATAATGCAAAGATTAATAGAGCAGTCATGTGATTATATTGTTTCAGTCTGCGTGCATGTAAATGCTCGAGGGAGTCAGCTGCCTTCTTCTCTGATGTCATGGATGCAGTGCGGGAGTAAGTTTTGACAATGTTAAAGAAAGAGAATTATGCCATCTGTTACCTCATAAGGCTGACATGATTTATTGCATCTCACTTCAAGCAAGAGCACTCGAGTGTTACATAATTAAATTAACAGTTTAAGCACTGCAGTGAAGCAGAAACGTGGGCACCATGTCTCTTACTGTAAAATTTGGAAAGAATAGTTCTACAGTGTAAACTTCATGTTGTTCGGAGGATATTGTTGGAGCTGACCACACCGAGAGGAAGACGACAAGGTGGAGAAAAAAAAAGGCCTTTCAAGTTTTTCTTGATAGGAAGACAAGTGCATTGGGGTTTACTTTCAGTTGTGGATTGACTGGCAACTCCGGAGCCGCTCTAGTCAGCTGTCGATCAAACTGTCAAAGCAAAAAGTGTCCGGTTCCAAAGCCTCCATGACTGTGCGTGGTTAGCAGCACAGGACTACAGGGGCCAACCACATTAAAACACTCACTTCTCCTTCATTACCAGAGGGACACAATAGCTCTGCCTGCCAAAACCCCTGTGAATTCACACTCTATTCTAAATTACATGTACCTGCAACCCAATGTGATACAATTAGGAGTTGATTATGTGTAAATCAAATGATGACAGCTTGTTCGTGCGGCCGTCCGGCATGTTGTCATTCCCTGGTAGCCAATCCACTGCCTCAGGAGACTGGTAATTGATTTCCAGGCCCCCCTGTGGGAATGCTGCTCCCTTCATCTTGCATGGCACAGTGGCAAGACTGTCCCTGACATTAGAAATTTCAACCAGCATATACATCCACATCATTATCTCTCTACAAACTTTGACCCACAACACTTTGGAGCTTGAAATGGGAGGATTTCATCTCCTGTTGCACAGTGAGAGTGGAATGTGGGAGAAACATGTAACATATACGTATATAACATAAATGTGTGCACATGCACTTTTTGGCACATTAATCGGTACTGGAAAGCCTTTTCATGTTTATGTGTGTGCGTGCTTTCTGCCTGTTTGTGTGTATTTGTGACTTTGTGCCAAATTACTGAGTCCTTTCTGAAGCCTCCCTGATGTGTGTGTGTGTGTGTGTGTGTGTTTGTGTACTTCAAAGCCTAAGTGTGCATGTTAACCTTTACTTTTTTTTGTTTTCTACCCCGAAACCCCAACACTCACCGTGATGTGACATGTGCTGTAGCTTATTATTTGCCCATGATTCTACATGATACTATCAAACTGCCTAAAACATCAAATATTCTCCTATAGAGTGAAAAAACAAAAAAATAGATGTAGCATTATGTTGTTAGGACGTGAAATGTCATGACCAATAATTTGGCCTGCCTGTAAGATGTTGGAAACGTCCATTTAAGTTAACTTTTGTTCTTAAAAAACCTGAGAGCTGATTGGCTTGGATGACTGCATGTTGGGGTTGTCTCACATGACGGATGCAAACCACAGCTGGAAAGAGAAGTTTGGGAAAGTTTCCATGCAAATTGTTTAAACCTTCCTTTGACATTTAACATGGTAAAAAATGTAAATGTCCATTTTTTTTTTTTTTTTAAATCTTAGGAAATTATGACACAAAAAATTAGAATTTTAAACATCTTTTTACCCTGTTGCTCAACCACATTTCCATGACCAATATTACCTACAAAAATGCAATTTATTCAAACATCTGCAACGGAGAAATGACCACTTGAACATAATCACAATATAAACAAATCTAAACAATATAAACCCAGACAGAAAAAGAATAAGTGAGGGATTAGGCACAGAAAAAAAAAGGCGTCTTGTGAGAGCACTACAGTTACCAATGTGAGAGCAATGAGTGTGCCTCATTGAGGATTAGGTCTTTCACAATCACTTGTCCACAGATCTCTGCCAGTATTCCCAGTGAGACTGATTATCCGGGCCTGTCACAGACACATGGGATAATTACAGGGTCTCCCTTAGGTCACTGCTCTCTCCATGCCCCACAAATGGAAATACACTGCTGAGCGAGATGCCAAAGATGATTGGGAGGAAACACAGGTTACTCTCTCACACCCACATACACAAAAACCACAGACAAACAATTTTTCTTACTCTGTTTCTTGTTGCTGTGTTCACATTTTTCCCCACTAGAATTCTTTCATTTCTCTTCTTCTCTCCTTATCTGCCATATCAGGTCTGCCTCTCTGTCTGAGACATGATCTCAGTCTCAGTTCAACTGTCTCCCCCCTGTCTCACACATTTTTTCAGGTGCGTTTCATATCTTATCTTCTGTGTCAGCACTACCTCTCCCCCTAGTGGCCTATTCATAAATTACACAGTGGAAACTGAGGACATCAACACATCACAAACTCATCTTCCATGCAGTCCACAGAAGAAATTGTTATTCCTGATGGTGGGCAACTAAGATGCACAAAAGATAGGGGAGAAAAAAAAACCCCAGCCACGGACAGAAACTCCACAAGGACAAAGTGACACTGGAAGAAATCCTAGACCTCCACTTGTCCCAGAGCCCCTACAGGAACATAACACCAAACCCCTGTTTCCTTCCAAAATAAAACTGCCTGCAGACTGAATCCTCTTGGAGGATTCGCCAAAATATTATCACATGTGTGAGTGTTGAAAAGATGGTCTAAACAAATAGATTCTATTGCTTGTGTGTAGAGCCACAAAGTAAACCAATATATATATTTTTTATCATTGCATTCTTAAGACAGGTTTTAAAACTTTTTTAAGGTTTTGATTACTATTTTAGTTTTAACTTTTCAAGCCATTCTTGCTGGTGGCCAAAAGTGATCTGTAGGCGATCATTCACTGAAAGAAATGAAAGCAATGACATCATTGTTCTATAATGCACTGATAGTGACTCTCATTAATAAATGATAAGACGCATGCTAAGCCAGGTTGGATAGGGTGTACTTGTTCATAGGATAGATACGACCCAATACGTCTAGTCATCTGAAAGAAATCTCTGAAAACTCGCAGGAAATGGAAACTGGAGAAAACAAGTGAGAAAAAGAAAGAGATTGAGGGAAGAAAGAAGGAAAAAAAAAACTAAGACAAAAGAAAAGGGAAAGACTTTACAGTGCTTTATAGCTGTTAGTTAAAAGAAAATGCATCTTGCTCCATTTTGCAACAAGCTTCAGAGATATTAGCAGCATTTAGGAGCCACCCTCGTGCTCTGTCCAGGACCCCACCCTCCCTTCACCCTCTCACTCTGTGTGTGGCTGCTTAATTATTGATGCTTATGTATTGCTGATTTTGGTCTTTGTGTTGTCCCCGGTGAATGCTCTAGTAAGGCGGATGGAGGTATTTATCTAACTCAGAAAACAGGGCTCTATTCCTCATCCTGTCCACACACCACCAGGCCATCCCAACGGATATGACCTCGGCATTGCCACTGAGAGGACGCTCTCACACATGAAGGAGTATATGTTTTCATTTAACGCTAAAATAATATACAGGATGGCGCTGAGGGCTATGCTCCAGTCTGCAGTTATCCTTGAGCCATAATCTTGCCATAAATGGGGGCCGTAATCTTGAAAATTCATGACAAGACCATAGATTGCCATTCTTTATTTGTGATTTGCACTGATAATCCAGACTAAAATATCAAACCATGCTATCAAGCCATTTTAAAAAAATGGTTTGTGTTATAGAACTATATTTGAAACTTTTCAGTAATTCCAAATTCATTCATGTCTTATTTCACACATTATTTTAAAGTATGTACAGTCATTATTGTCAAATCCATTATAGGTATGTTTAATTTAGATTTCATTACATCATATCGTCCACCATACAGGTACAATGTGGGTAACAGCTGAATTTATGCTCTTGTGTTCTGAGGAAGTGCAGTGGTGCTCTCTTGTGGTGAAAAGACATCATTGCTGTTTTTCCAGTAGCTGTGTCATAAATCCATGAGTACATATTACCTTTATACAGCATATACTACTGCCATTTAGACGTCACAAATACATATCAAGATTGAATGATGATTTTTTTTTTGGAGTTGTTTCAATACCATGCACAATTTATGTTATTTTTTTATGTCATTTTTTTCCCCCAGCTGTGAGCAGCTCCTCCATTTCCTCATTGCATTGTATTGTGGGACAATTGTGTACAGCACACTCAAGAACCAATCATAGTTAGTATAATTTTGTCTACTTTGAGTATACTGAACTCCATTTGTATTCATTATGTACTATTTATCCAATAGTATACTGGTTTTGTAAGTATAAATATCAACATATAGTACTTAAATGTTTTATGTATAATATAAATGATACATGTGCTAATGCATGTCAATTAAACAACTGCTTTGGAATTTCACTGCCAATTCAACTTCTCAAATAGAAGTCAAATCAAATGCTCTTACAAGAATGTTATACTCTCTCTCTCTCTCTCTCTCTCTCTCTCTCTCTCTCTCTCTCTCTCTCTCTCTCTCTCTCTGT
>JBBPCS010000130.1:13279845-13296274 GCA_037974645.1 Hollardia meadi
CATGGGAACCTGCAAAAAGCACAAGGACTCCGGGGAAGATGTTGAGTTAGTGTCATGCACTGATGATGGGACAACATCACACATCCTGTGGATGGTCTGCTTGCTTTTACTACACAAACAAACCGTATCAAAGACTGTTTGGAAGCAGACCAAAGGCTCTTCTCATTTCAGTATTTGGTCTTCCATATTGCCTTCTCCTCTCTGTGACCCGGAAATCGATCTCAATGTGCCATTTTGAAGGATGTCTCAATTCTTAAAATGCATCTCGAGGAGAGAGAGGAGGCTTGCTGGAGGCGCCATGAGCGAGGATGTACAGGAAAATCTTTTGGAAGGAGTTTTTTGCTTACCTGTGACATACAGCTGGAATATACAAACCATGGGTGGAAGCAGGACTCTTCAAATGTGTTTCTTTTGCATCATAACTTATTTATTTATATCAGTTATTTAAGATAACCTCTACCCTTCGCTGTTGGTGTTGTGACTCATAAGTTGTCATGTACACTGTTATGTTGTTATAAGAAAACAATGGAAAGATGACGGCTCCGAAATTAGGATATCTAAATTTGCAAAATACCCGTTTACCTGCCTCTTGCCTCGACTCCTCTCTACTCGGGTCTCCTCTTTGCCTCCTCCGCTCGCATCTCAGGTGGGAGGGACTAAGATGCGAGGAGAGGAGGCGAGGAAAGGAATCGAGGATGTACAAACTGAGAAATGAGAAGAGAGGCAAGACCCACCTTTTCATGTGGTCTTGGTCCAGTTGTTTGGTCCACACCAAAGCTTGATTGACTATAGATAGTAATTTTCTTCCCTCTACTATGGGAAAAGTTGGTACTAAAAGGCCTGATGTTTCCTCATTGACTGACACCAGCCGCAAGCCTGCATTGCCAGACTAACTCACAAATGTGAATTCTGTAATGTCTGGGACTTTCATTTTTCAAATTTCCAAGGAGAGTTAACAGGTCAAACGTGTTAATGTGACAATGCAACAGTCAATGTGACAGGAGAACATGCACAGCTCAAACCACAGATTAAATCTTAGTGTGGAAGGGAAGGTAACAGGTAGTCTAGCACTAGGACCCAGGCAAGGGGCAGAGTCTATAAAAAGGGGTGGGAACCTCACCTGGGTCTTTCTTCCTGCTCTGAGACACACCTGAGAGCAGCTGAGGCCAGCCTTTCTTTTTTATAAATATGTATTTAAAGCATGATTTTAAAGGTGAAACTTTGGAACAATTAAATATTTCTGTTAGATAAATAGATAAGTAAAGATTTACCAAATAATCGCTAAAATGTTTTATTTGTTATAGTCTTCATGTTTGGTGAGGGACACACTTATCAGCCAAGGGAACAGGTATGCTCAAGCAGAACTTTAAAACTCGGTTTTAGTCTTTTTAATGCCAAATTAACATGATTTCTTATGAATATAGATTCCAGAGTGGTAGAGTGGCCATTGTGCATGTGTGCTTTGTTGTGTGGTTAAAGTCACCTTGTTGCTTGTTGCTTGCTTGTTGTGAAGAGGTAAATTCGAGTGTGGCAGAACAGCTTTAATTTGTTTATCTGTAATTTACCTCCATATTTTGTGACGACTTCCTTACATGCATAACTCTACACTCACCTCCCGGACAGCACAGTTTAACCGCACATTGTTGTTTTATTTTTGTTGCATTGTCAATAAAATTAATATTTTTTTGGTATAGCAGTCTCTGGCTCCAGTTCATTCTGGGTCTTGTGCATTGAGGTTGCCCTGGTCACGTTAGCTTGTTAGCTCCAACTGAAGTTTAAGTTCAAAGAAGCTATAGGTAGCTACTACTAACACTACTGCAAAGAGCAGTGTGAATCATGGCCTGCTGCTTTGTTTATATTGGCAATCTGCACGATGTGAGGAGCGCATGCTTGAGTGTGTCTGCCGTATTGGAGAGCTATGTAGCCTACGGCAACACTACTTGGACAGTGTAGCCTATACTCCCCTGAAACTAAGAATCATGTTTTCGTTACTGTAGAATGAGCCTTTTACATCTACAGAGGGAGTGGGTCCTCTTCCACGGAGTCTGCCATATTGCACCACCATGTTTCTACACTAGCCCAGAACAGACAAACCAAACGGAGGGCTTTCCATATTTTTCACAATTTTAGTGACCACTGTAGGGGAGGGTAGTTGGTTGCAATCTTCAACCACAACGCTAAATCCTACACATAGGACCTTTAACTGAGTAATGTGCACAGCATGGGCCTATGTACTGTTCACCAAATGAATAACTGCACAAATTAATAGATTTTATTCTTCACTGAGCACTTATTGACTATTTTATTCATTCATGTTTTACTGTCTGGTTGATTGAGATGACAGGATTTTTGTTGATGTGTGTTTATTCATAGATTTTTTTTGTTTATGTAAATAATTATTCTTCGTATTCTATCCATTTTTTGAGTGTTTCATCTAAATAACTATTATACCATATGGTCTGGGGTCAACTCGCATAGAATTTTCTATCTAACTACCTGCAGCAGGAAAGTATAAATGGCAGCGAGTGCATCTCTTGGTATCTGGTATGGAAAGCAATAAATGCACAACTCCATTTTAACCCACTCTTATGCCTCTTTGTTGTAAATTTGATACATATTTGTGCAAAATGATCCACTTTTCTGTTGACCAAATACATTCTCAGAATGCTCCTCATAGTTTTATTGAAATATCGCTATTATATGAAGATTTGAAAGAAAAGTGCATGAATAAGATTAATGGACTTATTTTAGAAAAAGACAGACTTTGGTATTTGACTCAAACATTCCAGGGCATCAGGAAAGGAAATAATTTAAAATGAATGCAGCATTTTTAGTGATTTCCTTCATTTTTACCCACTGTCATATTGTTCTGCAT
The DNA here is from genome assembly GCA_037974645.1 of Hollardia meadi. NCBI lineage: Eukaryota > Metazoa > Chordata > Actinopteri > Tetraodontiformes > Triacanthodidae > Hollardia > Hollardia meadi. The sequence goes on from JBBPCS010000130.1 coordinate 13,282,721, forward strand.
TTTCTGACGAGATGCATGCTGAGACCTTTCTACCTCTGCCTGTGACCTTTACAGTTTAAATTGCTCTTTGCTGCTGCTTAGGGTAATCTGACCTTATTAAACTTTATTTCATACAATGTGTTCACAAGTGAAAGTCAAGCCCTCATCTTAACACCATATCAGTGCCATTCTTCAAATGAAAACAAGCAGATGCACGGGTGACACTTTACATTAATTAAAGTGAAATTCATGTCTAGTTAAATTATAAGGGTAGGGTTAAACCCAATACAAAGAGAGCAATAGAGATGTACAGAAAGATGAAGGTGAGAGAAAGGGAGACAGACGGGGAGAACAAGGGAGCAAAACAGAGGCAGGCTTTTGACAAACTTCCAGTACACAGTGACTCATTACTCTACATCTGTGTGTCTGGCAGGAAGGCACATCTTTGTGCCACAGCAGCTGCCCAGTGCAGTCTAGCCAAACTTCAATATGCTTAACTGCCCCGCAGGGTGGAGACACCATGAATAATCTGTCTCACTCTGTTTCTCTCTCTGTCTATCTCTCTAGGTCTTCTGTCCCCACATATCCTAAAAAACATATAAATTGAGGTATGTAATTAAGAGCGTGTGGAGGGTAAAAGTGAATAGTTATCATGGGGAAATGTATGCATTTGTTTGCATATGCCATGCTAGTGGCATGGCTTTAGATATGGCAATGTCAGGTCACCACATTGGTCTTAATCGATTTCCATTAAAATTGAACAGACCCAAGAGGATGAATCCTTATGACTTTGGTTATCCCTGACTTCACCTCTTGTACCACCGTGAAGTTGACATTTGCCTCAGAGTTAAATGTTTCAGCAACTTTTGAATTAATTGCAATGAAATTTGGTGTAGATATTAATTTCCTGCTTCGTTTAATCCATATAACTATTTACAGTGCACTGTGTTTCGCACTGATGATGTGATGGCGCGGATTGCAAAATGGAGAGAGCAAAAATAGCCAGGAAGAAGAGGCAGGCCACAAAGAGTGTATAAAGCTTGAGATCATTTCAAGCTGAGACAAAAAAACCCAACTCTGTACAGTGTGTCTACTGTAAAACTGAATTAACCAACCCCAAATACACTCCGTCACGCTAACAGCATCTCGGCAGAAATTATCCAGTCTACACATCCAGTCCACACTTTAAGCCCGTTGAAAATTGTCAAGTCCTCATCTTAATGAACTCTTGAAGTCAACTGTAACCGTTGTTAACTGAACTATTTACATAATACAACCATCATGGTGTATTTGAAGTGATCGTGGAGGAAGAGATTGGCATCCACCATGGATAGATTTAGCATAGAATTAACTGACATGATCATACCCGACTGAAACACGAACATCATTATTAGTGTGGCTCCGTCTTGTTCTTAATATTGCCCACTTAAGCTATAGAGACCAGGCATATAGTTGACACGTGGTTTGACAAAATACCATAGTCCATGTTCTTCTTTTCAAAACGTTTACTGAAAATGTCTTCTGGTACAAAATGAAAAATAGAACAGGTTATTAAGCACGGTCAAAAACGAATGTGCTCCCCAGGCTCCATAGCTTCAACTAAATAGTCTAACACAGACAAGCAGGTAAAACCTCTGAACCAATCAGAAGCTAGGGCTGACTGCAGTCATTATTACCTAATTAAGCAAGCAACAATTAACCTATGAAACTACTTATCCTTCAAACATGGCAAAACACAGTCACAACTGGCACTATTACAAATGACTCTAACAATCACGTTTGCCTTTTTGGCCAAACCCAGTCAGGTCCTATCGAACGTGGTGGGGGAGCCCCCCCGGGGGAGCCCCCCCCCCCCAACTTCTGAAAAACAAGAGGTTGTCCCCCAAATAAATGATTTGCAAATAAATTATGTAATAGAATAGAACTAATTTATAAACCAACTCCACTTTTGAATTAATTCATACATAAAAACAGCACTTTTTGAAGGTTTTGTTTATGTCCCCCTGTATATCCTGCTATGTGGTCTGAACCATTGCAGCAGCATTAAAAAAAAAGAAAAAAAAAAAGCTAATGGCACCATGCCTAAAAGCTGCTGTTTCACAATTTGCACGTCAAACAATAAAAAAACAAAGGACGGGTGAACAAAGGACAGTAAAAGAAGAAAACTTTGGCTTCAGGCCATACGCAGAGAGAAAGAAAATGATAAACAGTGGGACCTGCCCAGTCAGTACGTGTATGTCTGTAAATACTTCATCACAGGTTAGCTAACGATGTTCACTATGAAAAAATATGACCGTACCGTAAAAACACCAGAGTTTGGTTTAACAATATGCCCATTTGAAAGACCACTTGGGGGTAGAGGGTATTTTAACGTTAATAATTCACATTGAACTGACCATTCAATTAAAAAACATTGTAAATAACGTTGAAAAAAATATAGGAAGTGGGAGCAAACGAGCTGAAAACAGCAAAAAAAAAGTCTTAATGGCAGAAAAAGAGGATGATGTCAGAAATACATTACCCAGAGGATCAATAAAGTAGTTGTATATGTCAGGTTTGTCCATGGAGGCAGAACGAAAGGACACCAATCAACCCCTATTTCTTTATTTGTTTCTATATAATGATGCTGATCGGCATATTGGCTATGATCACCTACCTCCCCCATCATCCCAGCATATAAATCCTGGGCCGAATGTCCTTCTAGTGCCCAGCTAAATTGTAATGAGACGTGCCCTTCGCTTATTCTGCTTCAGAAAATACTAGCCAAACAAGCACATTCAAACGGTCAGTACATAAGTACATAGAAATATGAGCTGAGAAAAATGACAGGATAATACACTTGTTCGTCTGTACATTTTTTTTTCTTAAAGGTCTAACTAATAAAAGATATATTTAAACTACACATTAAGGAAACCATTAGATGTCCCTCTTCCTCTGAAACCCCCACTAGGCTTTCAAGAAAGATCAAGGCAGAATTAACCGACTTCCTCCTTCATTACTTGAAGTAAAAATAGACCTGCCCGTGTTGGATTGGGAATGACAACAGAGTGGGTAACATTTTTTCCCCTTTATCCAATCATGGCCCTGATGTCCCAGAGGATGGCTGACAGAAAGATGAATGAATCTTTTCAGGGTTTGATGGCTAATTCTATCAAGGATGTGGTCACCGTCTTCAAAATGCAATTAAAAATTCCAGCTAAAATTACTTACTGTGTTTTTTAAAATGTTCTTGTCCCTTAGTGATCTCATTCCATTCTGCGGCACCATTGCAGTAATTTCAGAACCACCATACTTATAATTTATACCTAAACTTTTGCTTTGCAAATGATTTTTTTTTTATTTTTTTTTTAGAATATTGGCAATTTACTAGTTAACCTGGTGTCACCAGTCATTTCCCGAATCTGTCCCAGAAGGTTTCCACTGATCGGAGGAATGGTGGTTCGATCCCTGTCAGCTTGTCGAAGTGTCCTTGGGCAAGATACTGCGCCCCAAATTGCCCCCGAAGGCATAGCCATCGGTGTGTGAATGTATGTCTGAATGGTTACCTCTCCTCATAAGCAGGTGGCACCTTAGATGGTAGTCTCTGCCACCAGTGTATGAATGTGTGTGAATGGGACAAGTGTTGTAAAGCGCTTTGAGGAGTCGGTAGACTTGAAAGTTTCAGCTGAAACAGTAAGACTTTGGCATTTATTTTATAAGGGGAAGTTGCATCGGCTGTACCAAAAAAGAGGCAAACAACTAATAAAGAGTGAGAAATTAAGCTCCTTTTGTGACATGGACTTAAAAAAGAAATTAAATCGCTTTTCAGTTTCAACTATTAGTACAGTGCTGACAAACAGACTTGGGCTCCTCACGGGAGCACCACAGTTATTTCTCAGATGAATGATGTGTGTTTAAAGAAATCTTTCAACTGCTATTTAGTTCATTTCCCCATCTGACATTCCAAGAAACAAAGATCTGACCTGGGGGCAAACAATGTAAAATGCAATGTAAGTGGCTGGTAGAGGCTGTCACTTGTCTCCACAGTGGTGATTCAAAATCACTATTGTCCCAAAATGAGCATGTTGTTGAAAGACTTAACATATCACCTTTCAGGCATGCACTGCTAATTAGAGGAGTTTTAGTTGATACAAATGTAAATTTATAACTCCCTTGTCCTTAAGCAATAAAAGGGAGTTTAATTTAAAAGACTACTTCTCATATGAGAAAAATTACAAAAGAGAATTTTTAAAATGAAAGGGTCTGTTGTCCTTGTTTGAGATGAAACTTTACTAAACCCCATGTGGAATTTGGAATCTGGCAGCAAGATTAATAGGATTTATTAGGAATAAGAACAGATTAAGTCATCGAAATATAATACAAACAGATGTGGGAGGCCTATGCTGTTATGTTAACATGTATGATTCACCTTTTGAAATTTTACATTTACATTACATGCATATATTATAGTCATTTTACATACAAATTATACTAAATTCATGATTAGTCTATTTAAGTGGAATGAAAATTCAAAAATATGTGCTCTCTTTCTCTATTACTGTATTATATCCAGTCTGCAGTGGTGAAAATCTTGATGTATTGAATGTATTCATAATTATTTGAATTACTTAAATTTGGCGCCATGCATCTCTATGCACACACGCACGCACGCACACACACACACACACACACACACACACACACACACTGTAAAACTCTTATCTGAACATGTATTATAATGTCATTTATGGTCGCTTATGCGCAGAAATACAGTATGTCCCTTGTAAAAATGCAGCAGTAAACCATTATAAATATACTGATTAGTCCAGAGCTTGCTGTTGCAGAGAATGATCCAGGATATTTGGTGATCTCAGGTCAGTACAGACGGCTTGCTTCAACACCCTCCCAGTTCGCAGAGACTGAAGGGCCATTTAGAAATGAAGGTGTCTGTTGGTGGGTGGAACGAATGAGCACCAAGAGACCCTCATGCTGCACATTGGGGTGTTGAAGCAGATGCCGAATATATCACCATAGAGGGGCTGGAAACTGTTATAGAAGATGAAATTTCCTTTATGGTGTTTGTCTCAGCCTCTCCTACAGCCTCAGTTAGGGTTGAGTAGATTTTCCCATTTTACGAGCTTAATTTATACAACCTGTCTAAACCTGTATGGTAGGTGTAGGTGGAGAGAGTTAGAAGCATGCATAGAAGCATAGTTCGCAGGAGACCTGGGATAGCCAATTAGCTCAGTGCTACAGGGTGCTGCTTCCCTGTTGTGTTGTAGGGTTACTAGAGTTTAGAGTAGTGCACACAATGCTGCTCTGACTGATGTCCACAAGAGAGAAATCTCATAAAGAGTTGGTGCAGGTTATGCTGTTTAACTTTGTTACACACTCATACTTTGAAGCCCATTTTGATCTACTCCATTTGCCCTGTTTAAGTTACTGCAGCCAATATCAGTCATGTTGTTTTAACTACCAACATGGTAAATGTGGTGGCTGTATCTTCAAATTAAAGCTACTCTAATCAATAGTTACACTTATCTTTTGTCTTACCAAATGGCCTGCGACTTTACTGCTTTGGTTCACTCTTCCTGCTCTTTCTTTTCTGTACAAAAAGTCTGTCTTTTTATGTGAATAATGTCTAAAAACCAATCGCCAAATAGCAGATGGACAAAGTTGGCAACTAGCTGGTGAATATAATTGAGCATTTAGCAGCTGAAGAACCAGATATTTATCTCCGGAGTTGATGGAGACCAAAACGTAACTAAAAAGGGGAGTGAATGTCTTATTTATACCCTGTCGTCTAACGCATGTACCCACATAATTGGATGTGTAAACAGGCAACCGTTTGTTTCATTCCAGCCCAGTCGCCAGAACAAATGTTGGCACTCTACATTTCATTCAATTCATATCAGCATTTCTGAAGTGCCTTAAATTAAATGGCATGTATATATGTATATTTTGTTTTGGCAATGGTGGTGCATGCAGATGCAGTGGCCGGTAGCTCCTTCAAACTTGCTACATTTTTGTTCTTAATCTGTTCATTTTTTTGGCCTTATTGCTGAAACACGTATTGCCTACAACGCCAATTCCCCAAAAGTTGGGACATTATGTAAAATGTCAATAACAGAATGCAGAATGATTTGCAAACAATTTTTTTACCTAAATATTATTTAATACAGTACAAAGATGAGATATTTAATGTTCAACTTGATAAACTTTATTGTTTTTTATAAATATATGTTCATTCTGAATATGATGCCTGCAACACGTGTCAAAAAAAATTTGGGACAGGAGCATGTTTAACACTGTGTTACTTCATCTTTTCTTTTAACAACACTAAGTAAGCGTTTGGGAAGAGGGGACACTAATTGTTGAAGTTTTGAAAGTGGAATTCTGTCCCATTCTTGCTTGATTCAGTTGCTCAGCAGTCCGAGGTCTCCGTGATGTATTTTGCACTTCATAATGTGCCACACATTTTCAATGGGGGGCAGGTCTGGACTGCAGGCAGGCCAGTCTAGTACCCGCACTCTATTACTCCGAAGCCATGCTGTTGTAAGGTGCGCAGCAGAATGTGGCTTGGCATTGTCCTGTTGGAATAAGCAGGGACATCCCTGAAAAAGACATCGTCTGGATGGCAGCATGTTGATCCAAAACCTGTATGTACCTTTCAACATTAATGGTGCCATCACAGATGTGCAAGTTACCCAAATAAATAAATGTCCTTGATTCCTTGATTGATATGAGCTGAGTTAAGACGGACCAAGCAGCAGACTGTTGTTTGAGACCAACCAAAAATTGTTTTTTAATGACAAGTCAGGACTTTTCTAGCCGTGTTTGTGTTGTTGTTTTTTTGCCAAAACATTCTTTTCCTAACCCAAACCAAATGTTGTTTTGTGCTTAAAATTAACCAGACCTTAACTCCAGTGCTTTCGGAGCATAAAATGAAAAACTGATATGTAAAGAAAAGAAAACTTTCAACATATCCGCCATGTATTAAGTGTACAAATTTAACATATCCATTGTTCGCAGAAATATACAGTGCTAACATTGTGAACAAACCCAGAAGTCTTTGGCAAATGCTTTTATCAAACGGTGCCAAAGTGGTTTAGGCTAAACTGACCAACCATCTGACAGACATCAGCATGTTACAATCCAGCTAAAATGTTTTCCATTTTATGTTTCAAAAAGCTTTACTTTAAATGTTTAGTTTTGTTTCATCTTATTTTGTGCTTGCTGCTGCCCATGTAAAATATACAAATGAACAATTTATGATCGTTTTGTATATTTTATGAGATCAAATATAGACGCAATATAAATATTAAAAATAACATTACCAATTCAGCCAACCTTTTACCAACCACCAAAGTAGTTTTAATGCAGCTTGCTCTGAATTCTACAAATGCCTGGAACTCTGCCTGGAACATGTTGCACTAGTGTTCCACAAGCTATTATTATATTTGGTGTTTTGCTACGTGGTGGTGAAAAACAATTTAAAATCCACAGCCAAGTGTGTGCTGCAAGTGTTCATTTGGGCTGAGATGGCAACTGAAACAGCCGCAACATATGGGCTGTCACTCTTATGTTCCACAAACAATCCAGTGACAACTCATTCTCTTGGGCAGTTGTCACACTTGAAGTGGCTCCTTATCAAGAGAGAATTTGTCCTCAAGGTTGTCACTTGGCTTTACTGCTTATTACTGAGCAGGAAGTCAGTGACACATGTCAAAATACAGCATGAGGAGGTGGACATGATGCCATTTTACAAGTACCTGGGGATACATATCAACAACAGTCTGGACAGAACTTATAAAACATATTGTACAAGAGTCCTTTAAAACTATCTCTTCTATCAGTGGTGGCTAGCACACGGTTCTTTGTAGTGATGGGCAAGGAAGGAGATAGCACAGTGAAGGATGCAAGCAAGATTGCTACCAAACTATCAGGACAAAAGAGTTTGTATTTTCTGATACAGATGGCACCTGACCTGTACCACCTTTTACCACTAGTGTTACTAGTGAGAAATTTAACAGCACCACAACCCACCAGAACAACTGTGACAAATTGTATTTCTATTTCTCACACAAACCTTCAACAACAACATTCAACTTAACTTTTCTTATTCTAAAATTTAACGTCAAAATAAAAAATAATAAATAAAATAAGACTTCAGTCGAGTGCAACTTGAGAGAAAATGTCAGTTGCTTCGTTTCAAGTGCGCATTGGAACATTGCAAGTCAATGGCTGTATTCGGACCAAGCCCCCAGGAAGAGTGCCAGGCTGTAAAGCCAATTTGAAATGGTGACCAAACAGTGTAATTACAACACGTGGTGCACAGGGGCCCAAAAAGACTTTTCCCCATAAGCTTACATTGTGCAAGGAGCAGTTGTAAAATGGTGAATAAATTGTTCTGAGCGTTGCAACTCCCGAAAAATGATTTTGATCAGAATTTGATCCATTTGGTCCGATTACATTTGTAAAATCTACAACAGCGGCATGATTACATTTTTAAATTCCCATTCAAGTTAACAGAGCGTTAAATTGGAGGTTTGCCACTCGACCAGCAGAATTCTCTAGTGCACCTATTCTATGGGCCCCACAATGTGGAATTTATGCAGGAGATATGGGTAGATTTTGGACCCGGGAAATCAATCATTTTTTGTGCCACTGAGCAACTTTCATAGGAATGAACAGGGCCCCGCCTCCGAGGCGGTATCCAGATTTCCCTTACTAGATCCATGATTTGGACCCACCTACATACTAATGTACATCAGCATTTCCCAAACGTTAATTTATTTGTGGCGGCCCACCACAATATCAGCACTGCCCGCCACACATTAATTTTCTGTTTTTGTTCTCTTGCTCTCTCTCTCTCTCCCTCTCTCTCTCCATATACTTGTGCCCTTGACTTAAGCTTGTAAGTTCAGTACCATGTTTTGGATTGTTTCAATAAGCTCCGACATTTACAACAAGCCTCCTCCACACGCGGCTCACGTGCCGTTGAGAAAATGGAATCATGGGTGAAAAATTTTGTTTTTTGGGTGATTTCTAAATCATGCTGCTAATGAAAAAGTCAACAGAGCAGACACAGGGAGAGAGAAACAGAAAGAGGAGGGGCAGGGGAAGCCAGGTGTGTGTGTGTGTGTGTAAATAAGGTGGAGAATTAAGTAGAATTGAAATGAAAAATAACCTATAGAAATAGGGCAATCAATGTATTAATCCACCCCCCCACCCCCCATTCACCTTGATTCCTTCAGCTGTTAATTGGTTGCAGGATTGATTTCAAAACATTACATTTTTAAGATTAAATTTAAATGGAATCCATATGTAAACAACTGTATAAAACATAAATGAGAGACCAGTTGCAATGAATTCACAAGTGGTTAGCTTGTTAGTGCTTAGCTATGGAGTAACATAAAACAGACACCTTGTTAAGCACAGCAGTAAATGAACAACAGTGTTGATCACTTGTGTAATGAACGTTGACCACCGTGAGTTCATGAATAAAACACAGTAGTGTGTGTGGAAGTTGTAACAACATATCACACAGTACAGCCTACTGCGTATACTACTGCATGCATACAGATTACGTTTCCATATTGCAGAGCTGACATGAATGTTGACTGGTCCATTAATTATCTGTGTTCATAAGAGAAACTAAAAATAAATGTGATACAGTTCTTGTAGAAGAATCCTAATTTATTCATTTAGTTTTACATACCAAGATCAAAATGACAGGGCAACAGCAACAACAGCTTTGTTTTGAATAAAAATGCCATGACAGACAGTTTTTTTTTTAAAACATAATGAGTTCTCATTTATTCAGATGTGTGCTTTCTCATATCTTTGATAGACTCATATTATGCAGACACATTTTACAGCACAGTCCTATGCATTTCAAGGCTGGATGCAATGTTATTGATGATCTAAGGAAGTTAAAAGAAATATAATGATTAATGTTCTTTCCTTTATTTGGGGCACCTGTAAACCTGTCCCATTGCTTACCAAAACCTGTAATACAATATTCCCAACCTTTGGTGCAAGACATACCCCAACAGCCCAGCCTAATGTACCTCTTCATCAGCCCCACCATTTATGTTCCAAATGTGTTTATTTCAAGCTGGATATTATTTAATTATTATTCATGTAAAAGTGGATACAAAGTGCTTGTTACAATATTTTAAGTTTTTGAGCTATTTGTTTAGTTCGTTTTGGTCAAGGTCATGTTCGTGCAACCACATGGAATGGCAAAAGGTAAGTTTCAACCAGTTATATCCTTTACTTTTAGTAGTCTTTTTTCAACATTTTATTGTTTTATTACTTTTAACTAAGTATTTTAATAAATTCATTCATGACTATGAGTCAACTATTTTTTTTCCCCTCTGCTAATAGCTCTCGCTTGACTGTCACTAGTTAACTAACTAGTTTTCACACTGTCTTAAATGCAATAACACCTAAATTAATTGTTATAGCTAAATCTATATGTGGATGCATTTTTTAAAAATCAAATCATTAATTGATTTTTTTTCAAGCTACTCTAAATTTCTTCATGTACCCACTGACAACTGCAGAAGTACCCCCTGGGGTACAAGTACCCCTGGTTGGGAATCACTGCTGTAATCAACATTATTAAAGTAAATGGTTAAGATGTTAGTTATTTCAAAAACACCAAAGCTGAAATTACTGAAACAAGAGAATATTTCAGGGGTCATATCATTGCTATAGAATATCTAAAATGATGTCAGCTAAAACAGATAATTTGGTGGGTCTGCAGAAAATCACTACAGTGCAAAGTGATGTAAATTAGCAGCCTAAGGCTTTAAATGCTGATGCATGCCATTACTGGGTTAGGCTCCCTGGTTTCTGGATTTTGGAAACATCTGCAGTAACAAATACAGAATAGGCATTAATGAAAACCAGTGATTTCTCTATTGACTCAGTCAATGAGTCAATAGAGAGTGTAAAAATTTTATTTTCTATTAGTTTGCTGATTCAAGTTAACCCCTCTAAAGTACATATTGAGTATTCATTTCTGCCCTTTTAGATTTGTGTCATCATGACATCTACCGGCCCATCGTTCAATTCAAGATGTTTTATCCATTACTGGCTGTACACACCATATCACATGTCACATAGAGGGTAGAGGAGGTCGCAAGGGTAATTGATTTTAGGTTACTTCATTTAGTTTAGGTCATTAATTAATTCACCTAATTAATGTGATTCCAATAGCTCTCGGTTGACTGCCATTTAACAACCACCACCAAGAAGTATTCCAGTATTCCAGTATGAGAAAATGTATCAATACAACAATGTGAAGATACTTCAATGCAAGAAAAAGCCCTGTATTCCAACAGTTTACTTAAAAGTACATAAGTACAGTATTAACAGGAAAATGTTCTTCAAGTATTAAAAGTAAACGTGCTCATTATGCAGCGTAATGGTCCCTGACAGTGTTACATAATTACTTATCTTTAATGCATTCTGTGCCATACGATGACATTTACCATGGGAAGATAGAGATGTGTCAATGGTCAGTGATTTAGCCGAACTATTTATATTGAAGTTTGTATCCTTATAATATATCAGGTAGTTTTGTACCGGATTTCTTTGGACTGATGCTTGATCGTTCATGCATTTAATTCAAAGGGTTGGCCACTGAAACTGACTCTCTGATCTGATCTGATTTCATTTACATGTTGTTTTTTTAAAATGTTAACTCAATGATTTACAGTGTATACCCTGTTATTAAATTATAGTGAAAGAAGATTTTATGCGTATCTTATGCTTATATTTTATATAATATATTTTATGCATAGTACATTATGCATACCCCTCCCAACTAAAGTAAACATTTGCAAGATGCAGTTTATTGTTGTAGCTAGTTGAAGTGACGCAAATTGGTAACTACTTTGTCTAAACTACGTGTTGGGTAGTTAGCAGATTAAAAAATACATCATGTTTTATAAAGTTATGTTTTAAATGTCAAAATATTAACCACAAAGTAACTACAGTTGTCAAATAAATGCACAGCAGTAGGCCTATAAAGTCACGTCAAATGGAAATGGTGGATAATAATGATCTGCAAGAGTTGTGACATATGTTTAATTTTCTAATAGACCAATGGATCGTTTATTTTCAAGTTGACAGTTATTCTAAACCATCACAAAATTGCTTGTTTGGAAGGATGCTAATAATATTTTTTAGATCTAATAAAGAGTCATCTCTTGCCAAATGTACAACAAATTAACTTTTACCCACAAACTACTTTTAAACTTCGTTTCAATCTTTTCATTTCTCTACACTCATAACCCTTAAGCACATCTTAATGAGATATACTAATCATGTTGGAATAGAGGTGAGCTTAGGGAGAATATTTAAGTCTGCGCCAAAGTTCCCATCACCCTGGTTTAAAACCCAGTCACAGTGCAAACACAGCTCCTATACAGCCATAATCTACTTGTTGAAAATGTACAGCAACATCCTTTTATTTAATAACTACGATGACTGACATCCCCTTCCATAGCTACTGACAACATAAAAGCCAGCCTGCCAGTAAATCAGCCAACACTCCTAATTCCTTGAAAAAAAAAAAACACAACAAGCATCCCTCTACATTGCCCTTCTAAATGCCCGCCGTCCATCCCCGTGGATTGAAGTCGCCCTAATAACAAGCAAACCAAGGCCATGAGCCCTGCGATTATTCCATCCCCTAATTAGAATTCTCATTATTTACAGAGTGAAGGGAAAGCCTCTGCAGTCACATTCACATCAAAGGCGTCATCCGAAGGCAAAGATGATAATTAGATAGTCTAATCTGCTCTCTGAAGTGTCTGTTCCAAATCAACATTTCTGGAGTGTTTGTTTTCCTTCCCCCTCAGCCTTTGCTTTGCTAAGAGACTGATCAATTAAAAAAAGATTCACTGGTGACTCATTTCCATTCTGCCATATGCAGCTCTTCTCTCTCTCCTCCACTATAGCTGACGAATGTGATTTCTATGCCTTCTCTCAAATTTGTTTTCATGAAATGGGCCCGAGAATAAATGAGCTTCAGTCAGTTGCGATTTTGTAGGAATTGAAAAGAGTGTTTCAGATATTCACATAAATAAAAGTTCACCTAAAATGTGTCTTTGCTCCATTGTAACGTCTCTCACCGGTATCAAGAGATGGCACTGTTTGCCTGCTAAGTGAAACACTACCCTCTCTCTCTTTCTCTTTTCCTCCCTCTGTGTCTCTTTGTCTGTCTCATTTCCCTTTTCCCATTTACTTGAGCAGAATGAGGGCACCGGAGAATCATTAAGTGTAACCGCTACCTGAGATTAGTGAGAAGGGCTCAAATGAAGTGTCACTAATATGAGGATTACAACAGCAAAGCCACCTGAAGTCTTCCCGGATCTGCCAATAAACACGAGACAGAGAATATGGTGGTCCGGGACATGGAGGAAGCGTTTACAACACTTTAACTATCGAATAGATAACATTTGTTTCCTGTTTGTTTCTACTGTAATAACTGGACCTAACGTAAAAATTTTATATTGTGCAAAAAGAAGTACAACAAAACCTCAAATTAGTAACCTTTCTGTAATGTAATAAAAAGTA
>JBBPCS010000130.1:13296374-13312249 GCA_037974645.1 Hollardia meadi
GTAGTCCGAGGTTTTCAGACTTAAACCTCGGTGTGGTTTGCTCTTCGTGTCCATCCGTGCTTTTTCACAGAAAAATGTTTTGCTTTAAACCCACACAAAAGTACAAATTGGACATCATCTCCTGCTGGCTTCCGACCAGCAAACACGGCCAGTAATGTGAGAAGTAAACCAGAGGCTCCACTGATGAGAACTGAATCCAGGTTGGAACACCTGAACTTTTTAAATGACAATGCAGTTTTCAGTACAAAAACAATTAACCAGCACAGGTTGTAATAACCCTAATTGCATTATATGTGAATTAGGGTTTACTCTATGTAGAACAATATTTTTGATCCATTATGTGTAATTACATGATACAATTCTATAATTCTGTACCTACAAGATGAAATACGTTATTATTAAATGCTAATTCCAGTTTATTAAAACATGGCTCTTCTCCTTTTTTTGTTTTGTTCATAATTCTGTTTGGTAATAATAATGTCGTACTCCTTTGTACCTCTGAAGAAGAAGACGCGGCAAGAAACACGACAGAGGATCAGAAAGGATTTGAACAAACCTCGAGGTTAACTTATTTGGAATAAACAAATTACGACAAATAGAAAGAATGACCCCAACTGCGTGTTGTAAATATCTAACACAATGTACAGAGTTCCTGGTTCAACTTAAGTTGCACACGCATAGTTTTGCTGTGCAAAAGTGGTTTACCTGTTTTTACTCTTCTATACATGATTCAGCTTATCCTGCAGACCTGTTACCTGTGAGTATGTGTTCATGGACAGCCATCACCCAGAAATTTCATTGAAGCAGCCAGTGATGGTAACACAAGTTACTTTGGTGGTATACTTTGGTTAGTTTTGTAAAATAAAAAGCAGTGAAAAAAAACGAGTTGGAACTAAAACTGACTTCTTATTCCTAAACCATGAGCACTTGTCTTTGCTGTGCTTCGAGAGGGAATGCTTTAGTGAGATGATCAATATGTGTAGGCCGCATCAGTTGGAGAGCACTAGAAAGAGTAAGACAGACACTTGGAGATCTTCAAAAACTCACCAAAAACCATGTTTGATTTGCAAAGGATATTAAAAGAGAATTTCTGATGGCTGCACTCACACACAAAAGGCTACTGAGTGTGGATCCTCAGTTACCACAGTCCACATAACAGAGTATCAAGGGCTGCAAATTGCTTTCAAGTAAATAAAGCTTTTCAGACCCAAGATTTCATCAAAACGGAGGAATATTTCTGAGTCACGATGCTGAGTGTGGATTGGGAATTTTCCGGTTTTTATTTTCTCGATTTTTTATTTTTGCTGCTTTTCGTCGTCATTAGATGGAACACAGAGGGGAGAGATGGGACAGTGAAGGGAAATGCCATTTCAGTAACAGCTAGGATGTTGTGGTCATATATTACATACTGTTGCCCAATCCCATTGCACCATTACCATAACCTGCTCAGGTACCATCACCCAATGTAGAATTTAGGCCTGTTAGGACTCTTCTCTAACTTTTCTTGCCATCTTTCCTTGGGTAGAAAGCATTGAAAGTGCTCATTGATTGGTTCTATCAAAGGGAATTCCTCATATCAGGGAATATAAATAATGGAAAGGTGCTGGAAGGAATGTGAACTTTTCTCTGTGTCCAATTAATGTTTTAGCTGACTTCAGCTCGGCGCACGTTTCACACAATCAAGATAACAAGGTGTTCAACTGAAAAAGGGACGGCTGCGTCGCACAGAGGGAAGCAGTCAACAATAGGCAATAGTTATACAGTGTATGGATCACTTAGATCACTGGCCATTCAGCTGAAAAATCAGTAAAAGGATATATTTCTATGAATGGACATTAACTAGACCTTGTACAGTAAATTCAATTATCAACAGGGGTATAAAAGCAGTAAGGTATAGAGATTAATTTGTTGGTGTCTGTTTTAATGTAATATATGAAATGTTTTAACTGCAAAAAAAGAACTGAATGTAGCTTAGCGTTTACTCTGGTCCACTGTAGAAAGTAGAACACAGAACACATATACAGTATGTTATTACAACCAGATCCATGAACATGAACAGCAATAGAGGCACATTTGCATAAAATACATAATTTAAATAAGCCATTGTGTTAACTATTTACTTGAAGTCACACAGTGTGCAATAACTCTGACCTTCTTTTGTTTAAATACCCACAAGTTTGTTTTGTTTTGTGTATTCTCAATTGCAGGAACATTAGAAAGGCTATGACAACATAATAAACCAGTGCCATTATACAAACTCTAGTTAGGCAGTTTAAGACTCTCAGCAGTTATGGGCTACTTTACAGATACATCATAGGCTGCTCAAAAACAAGAAGTGCATACAAAGCACAGAAAGTAAAACTAAAGTGTTGTTTTGAGCTCATGTTACTTCCCTCATCTCTTGAACACTGTCCAGTTGGATGGTTCAGTCAGTTGGGGGTCCAGAGGCTAACTAAAAATCATTTTGACAGGCCAATTTTCCCCTCCTTTATATTTGTGGCACCCCACATAAAAATATATGGTATTTCTGCCATGGAATAGAATAGCCTGACATTAGTTTTAATATATATAATAAAGATTTTAAATACCAAGAGTGTTTCATAATTGATAACACCAAATCCAGTCCAAGTTACAACTGTAATTCTAATTTAAAAGGCTTCTACCTGACTTTAGTTTCCAGTGGAGATATACAATGATGATGAGTGGAAATATTAAGCCATATCCCATAAAAAATGCATGTGACCATCCTGCGATTGAGGCGAGAGATGGACTCAATTAAT
The DNA here is from genome assembly GCA_037974645.1 of Hollardia meadi. Taxonomy (NCBI): domain Eukaryota; kingdom Metazoa; phylum Chordata; class Actinopteri; order Tetraodontiformes; family Triacanthodidae; genus Hollardia; species Hollardia meadi. The sequence goes on from JBBPCS010000130.1 coordinate 13,299,155, forward strand.
TTGATGTTCCAATTAAGTTTATTGCAATTTGTAATGGTTTTGAGCACTGCCTTTCCCCTTTATGTCATCAGTTTCTTACCATACCACAAATCTACAAAAACACTGACTTGATACACACACATGCACTTCATCCATATAAATGTAGAATGTACCTATTACAATGCCACATCCAGTAAATTCTACAATTCCTTACTTATGCATGGAAATAGCCATCTGGATTTTTATATTCTTTTATTTATTTTTCTTTTAGCAAGCGCAGGCGTTATAAATTAGGTCCCATGAGACACCAGCACTGCTTGTAGATTGGAAAATACATGTACAGTATACACATGCAAATATACACATGTAGGTGTATTGGGCATGTAAGATGATTAATCATTAATGATGCAATTTGAGCGTGTTTTTTCGTCTTCATGTTTATCTGGATCTGTATTTGGGCAACCTCAAAACCTTCATGAACCAACATGTAATTGCTTATTGCTGCTTACATGAAATAAAAACAGTGCTCAGATGAAAAAAAACAGAAAGCAAGTTAATGTTGACACGGTTTAGTGATATGATGTGTTTTCTCATGTGACGCATGTGCAACTTCACCCTCGGTTTGAGGATTAATTGTTTGCAGAAATAAACAAGTCAGTGAGGTGTGTTAATTAGTGCCCTGGAACACAACATCAATTTTCACATTCTTTAAACAAAAGCAAATCAGAAAGAACAAAAAAAGAGTTTGGCTGGTTCCAGCCGAAGAAATTTGGCTGGAACCACAGTGGCTAAACTTTTGTCAAGTAAACCAAATGAAAAAAAAAAGCTTACAGTCCTCAAGCTCGAGTGCACCAGCGGTTCAAGCCATGTCACTCTTTAGCAGCATGCACTGACACAAGACAGAAGTGAGGTTAGGCTGCGACAATAAGTCATATGATCACATATGAAACAGTAGAAAGACGCAGGCAGATGTCACTTTCCCAAGCATGTCTTTGTAACGAGGTACAGGTCAATGTTCTCATCAAATGAGTACCACAATCGTATAAATTCTTACTATTTCTTCCTCTTTCATCTCTCCATAGGCCACACATGGGCACGCTGTCAACTAAACAGAATGTGAGGGGTTGTGATATTTACTGCTGGATACCTCTGTCTGAGAATGCATCTAGATGCAGCTGTAGTTATCCTTCAGACTGAATTTATATGGTTTGTGATAACAAAGTAATGCCTTGTCTCGAGATTATCTTATAGCTCCATAGCTATCATAGGTTTGAAGGGGAGGCTTAAGTGTTGCAGAAACGGCGCAACATCTGTGAAAATGAATTGTCATTGCTTTTCCATCTACAGTATCCATTCTTAGTGGCACACTAAGAGATACTTGGCTTAGAAGTCATGGTTTGACACATTTATCATCAGACAAAGGGAAACAAAGTATGATCGCTGTAATCAGATAGTATCTCACCCACTTGGTGCGCTTCCATCATATCATATTCTTCCATTGTTCTTCTGTATTTTATGGATATTGCCAGTGGATAGCGAACCTAATGTGCACTGCCTCTAAAGCTAAATGATACGTTACAGTGCCACACTGTAAATTTATGTTTAAATGTTTTGTAGAAGAGTAACAAATCTTTGCTTTTCGATGTGTGACAGCTTAAGGGGCACAATCATCATCAGACATTGCCTTTAACTGACAAAGAATCTGTAGCTGCCCGGTGTATAATGGAAATTGGTTTTAAGAATGGGGATAATGGTGGGGTGCTGCCTGTTGGAAAATAAATAAATAAATTTCAAGTTCATCATGCAAATTCATCCTCCCAACCGTGGCACATTCTTCAAACAGACACCTCCTCTGGAGAGAGGGAGACACAGCCTGATAAAGAGACAAATGAGCTAGTGATCTCCATACCAGCCTCTTTTTCTTGTGTGCTCTGTTCTCTCTCTCTCTTTCTCTCTCTCTCTCTCTCTCTCTCTCTCTCTCTGTGTGTGTGTGTGTGTGTGTGTGTGTGTGTATGTGTGTGTATATGCGTGTGAGTGAGTGAGCGAGTGACAGAAGGGGCGGTGTGGGGATGGCAGGGTGTGGGCTTCAATGACCTTTGCAATGATGACAAGCATGCCCAGGAACAAGACAGTGCATGTGGGCTTTATTTATCCCAAGTGATTACTGATCACTGCTGCATGGCAGGCAAGCTCATAAATGCTGTAGTTGTACCTCTTCAAGAAATCCTGCAGCTATCATGTATTAGTATGGCAGGAACCATAATTATATAATTACACGTGATTAAACATAATAATATTATGGTATACTGCACAATAGTACATATTCTTTACAACAGAACAGATTGTCATTGTGCCTCTGCTATCTGACGTCTGACAAGTCAACAGCAAAATGTATCTATTTTATATGTATTAGGCCTACAATTTATTATTATTTTTAGTTGTTAAATGCCAATCACAGTTTCTTTAGTCTTTGAATTGGCTTTGTTCAAAAGCCAAAAATATTCAACACTATTATACACTGATATAAAACAAATAAAGCAGAAAAACTGTCATTTGAAAGGCTGAAATTAGCGAATCCTCTCCTCTCCTCTGAGCAGATAATGTATTCAGATATTCCAACAAGGTGGTAACAAAATTGCCTGACATTTCCAGATTTATTGCTGTATTTTCTTATCGCCAAAAAAATACACAGAGATTCTGTCCCATAAATCATAGTAAGAAGCAACCTACCGTGTTTAGCCCATTGCTACCATTTTTGGATTAGAAATAAATTGCTGGCTCATTTTCACAAATGGAAGCAAAACACCACGGCTGAAGCCACAGCGTGACTTTCTCAAGAAAGGGTTTATCAATGGATGGATTTCCTGAGTGTTGTCGCTACATGAGGATCAATTATGATTAGCTCTCACTGGTTTTGACAATGTACTTGGATGTCTCCGCATTTGGTAATGTTTGTTTCCTCTCTTCTCTCTCCCTGCATGTGCCCAAGTGCTTCATGCTAGTGTTAGATTAGAAATGTCATGACAGAAAAACTACACTTTTATGTAATATGAAAGAGGAGGATTTATGTATATGTCATGGCAACAAATGACATACATTTGTGATTTATGGGCCATCCTTGCAATACATATTTCTTTAGCCATCAGTCGATGCTCTTGGAGGTAATCCCCTCTTTCTTTCCCAGTTAATATAATAATACATTAGAGACAATACCAAACAATAGAAAATAATTGTATTTAAATACATTTTTAATCAATATTACTCAATGTTTATTTTATCTTATTTTAGAAATAATATTTTTTGCTAGTTTTATAAAGTGGTTGGGCACCCTCTGTTGCTGTAATACAGAGTTATTTTGCACAGAATGATGATGATAACATTCCTCAAGCTGAGACCTTCCACGCTGTACACAAGGTGTCATTTGTGGTGTTAGAAAACAGATGTAGACACGATTGGGCTGTGACCTTTACTAGAACTGTTGAGGGCAAAGGATCCAACACAGACTTTTTTTTATTTTTTATTTATGGGGCTTTTGATGCCACACAAGGTCAAAGCAGATGTTCTTCACACTTCCTAGATAGTTCTACCCTTTGAGTCTGAGATGTGCTTCTATTTAGAAATCACTTTCTGATGCTCAAGGTCAACACATCACTGAAAAGGGTACTGAAAAGGATTTTAGGCAGTTTACTTTAAACTCTGGGACAACAATGTTGGCCTTAAGTTTAGGATCTGCCTGCCTGCCTAGCAGATTCTCTTCAACATTAACAGTTATGGCAGTTGCTCTATGAGAAATTTACATTTTGTGACAACTCTCCTAAGAAGATAAGCCTAAAATGACATGTGAGGAACAGATGACGGCACGTGAATTTTCATACGGCCAACATGAAATATTCCAGTTTCTTATATAAAACTATCTTACAACAAGAAACAGAAACAGTAAAATGTTGCTCACAAACCCACACGTGTATCCAAGGTGAAGTCTGCACTGCAACTGCTCACAAAGCAGTAAAGCAGCAGAGGTCTGTAGTAGCAGCTGTAAAAATGAAATGGCCTCATCATTTGGAAAGCCACAATAGGATCAGGACCTCAGAGCTTGGTGGGTAGACACAATAATATTAGATATAAATAAACACCATAAACATACAGTAATGCTGCAGATAAAGCAAACATTTCCAGGTTGTCAAAAATAAGGCTTACTTATACAGCCACATGAGCCAAGATATTACCTGCTGGAGCTCTTGAATGAGTCCCCCAGTAAACATAAACGAGTAAATTTCATGTTCATTCATTTCCTTAGTTTTAGTTTTAAATGTACCCTGTCAAATAATATGGCTGAGGGAGAGATAACCAGCCATACACTGAATAACATCAAGGCAACATTACTCTGCCTGAATTAATCAGCAACTATTTCTTTTTAGATTTTTTTGACAATGTTTTGACTTTTCATAGACCAAACAAATGATTGAAAAATAAATCGACTGATTGATCAATAACAGGATGGCAGGAAAGCACTGGCAGGGCGTTGTGGAGCACTGGGATGAAGTGCTCGTGAAGTGAGAAAAAAATGTCACACTTTGGTTCTGACATTAGCTTGATAGATAATGTAACACTAGCTAGTCTGCTAAAGCTCAGGATAGGCAGACACGGACAGAACAAGTTTCTCCTTTTTTTTTTTGGAACCTGGATGACAGGTCACAAGTCGTGCCCCATCTAATATATAATTGCTTGTCTGAAAAAAAGCTGCTGTGATGACACCAGCGCTTTTCTAAATAGTTTAGGTATTTTCAACTCAAAGCGCTGTGCAACAAAGGCGGAGCGCTTTGAAAAAGATGCTCTCATTTTGTTAGGAATGATTGAAAAAAGAAGCTGCTACTCACCAAAAAAAAGAAACATTATGTGGACACGAGCCTGAAGGCATTTGTTGCAAGTGCCTCATATTTAGCTTAACTTGGTCGATGGTAAGCAATAAACTATTCCCCATGCAAGTATCTCCCACATTAAATATTAGTTCTTTACATGAAGCTAGCAGGTGACTAATACTTGATCTATTAACCACAACACAGCCATCCATCCACTTCCATCCATTGTACAGGAGACAATATCACCTGTCTATGATACGTTGTCTGTCAGGCCTGATAACTGTCCATTGCCCATATTGGCTGCAGTGTTAAACACTGAAGTGCGCACATTATGACCTTAATTATCCTGAACAACTGGGTTTGTCAGCAAACCAAATTGATCTTAACTCTTTTAATTCACTATTATCTATAGTGGAAAACAAACAAACAAAAAAAACAAAACAGTAGTCTACCTTTTCACTAAAAGATAACATGGAGCATTTGTTCAAATTCCCCCTTCCATTTTCAACAGTTATCGGGATTTGGTGTGCCATGGTCCACATCAGATGTTGAGAAAGTGTAGTTGCCACAGGTCACTGTGCAATGGAGAAGTGGCAAAAAGAGTATAAGATATGATATGAATTGAGGATGATTACTGATGTGCTTGCTTCACTTTTAAAAGATGGACCCTGTGACAGCAATGCCAGTTACCCTGTCTTTCACTCTCATTTAGCTTGATTATATGAAGGACTAAGTAAGGGCATGGATAAGAACAGATACTATTCTCATATAGAGAAGAGTAACGGGGCTGTGAGGGCTATGGATGGATATGTGTATTTGCATTTAATTCTGACAATCTGTTTAATTCTCAAAAGGAAAAGTATGCTTATTTACTTTCATGCTAAGAATTACATACAAAGATTGATCTGTATGATCTGTATCTGTATCTCTTATGTCTGTATGATATATTATGAAGCCACTGCAAGCAGCTGGTTCACTTAGCTTAGCATAAAGACTTGAAAGGAAATAACACGTCCAAGCAGTACCTCTAGCTCATTAACACATTTTTAACAAACTGTTCCTTATGTTTATGCTTAGGCAAACTACTGGCTGCTGGATGTACTGTATATATTTCACATATATACTTTACAGACATGGCTTGACTTTGTGCCAAGAATGCAAACTAAGCTTTTAGTTTGGTCATATAGGCACCGAATGGCTTGTAGAACGGCCCAATACACCATATTCCCACAGTGCCACCCACAGGATTCCCCAAGGGACATGATCATAGGCTTTCTCCAAGTGCGCAAAGCATTTAAGACTGGATGAGCAAACTCGACGTCCCCAGCAAGCCTGCAAGGGTAAAGAGTTGGTCCACTGTTCCATGTCCAGGATGGAATTCACATTGCTGAATCGGTAATTGGAGCACACCCTCTGGTCCCCCTTTTTAAACATGGGAACCACTACCCTGGTCTGCCACTCCATAGGTACATTCCCCGACCTCCACGCCAAACTCAAAGGGCGTCTCAGCCAAGACAGCCTAACAATGTCCAAAGCCCTCAGCATCTCAGGGCGAATCTCATCCACACCTGGTGCCCTGCCACCAAGGAGCTTCTTGGCTACCTCTGCAACCAATGCTAGGTCTTCAGATTCTGCCTCGTCCAGAAACTACGTGTTGTTGTGTTCAGGACCTCCTCAAAGTGTTCTTTCCATTGCTTGACTATATACCTAGTCTGGGTCAGCAGTTCTCTTACCCGGCCTGGTCCAAGTCCTGCTTTCCCTTCCTGAGCTGCCAAATGGTATGCCTGAACTTCCTTGAGGCCACCCGAAAGTCCTTCTCCATGGCTTCCCTGAACTGCTCCCAGAACCAGGTTTTTGCTTGAGCGACTGCTGAAGCTGCAGCCCTTTTGGCCTCCTGGTACTGGCCAAACAAGTCTGGAAGGCCTCCTCCTTCAGTTTGATGGCTTCCTTCACCACCAGTGTAGAGCCGCTGCCCCTTTGTGTCGAAAGGAGCCAGTTGAGGTGGTTCGGGTATCTGATTAGAATGCCTCCTTTTTATGGTCTTTCGGGCATGTACAACTGGGAGAAGACCCTGGGGTAGACCCAGAGTTCGCTGGAGGGATTATATATCTCATCTGGCCTGGGTATGCGTCAGGATCACCCAAAAGGAGTTGGAAAGTGTTGCTGGGGAGAGGGATGTCTGGAATACTGTGCCTAGCCTGCTGTCACCACAACGTGACACCAGTTAATGAAAGAAAATGGATGAATTTAGATAAATGTTACGGTTATTAATCTTAAGAACAAAATATGTGGATCTGTTTTATTGTAAATGTATGATTCTACTCATCTAATCCTGGGCAAGAAAGCCAATGAGAATATTTCCTAAATGTCATGTTATAAAGTATTAGTAGTATAAAGCATAAACAAATGTATAACAAAGAAAAAACATTGTTGGATGAAGTACAAGATATTAGAACCCGTTTGGATGAGAATAAATCTAATAATATCGATGATGATCTGCAATTACTGGATGCAAAACAAAAAGAATTAGAAAGGCTCTATCAATATAAGATTAATGGTATTATATATAGAAGTAAAGTGAAAAGTGCACTAAACATTTCCTGCAACTTCAAAAAAGAAATATATCCAGAAAAAATATTGTTAAATTATTGAATGAAGATGGAACAGCTGTTACATCTACAAATGGCATCCTCAAAATTTAAATCAACAAACTTTTCTTTGTCTGATTTTATGAGTTCTTGTCCTCATCCTAAACTTACAGATGAGCAACAGATATTATGTGAAGGTCCTGTTGTTGAGAAAGAATTATATGATGCCATATGTTCCTTTCAAAATGGAATGTCTCCTGGATTAGATGGAATACCTTTGGAGGTTTATAGAACCTTCTTTCCTGAAATTAAGAATGCCTTATTAGCATGTTTTAATTTCTCTTTTGAAGTTGACCAACAATCTAATTCCCAAAAGGATGGGTTCATTTCTTTATTACTAAAACATGATACAGATGGCTAGACAAAGGATCCTGTGAAATTAAACAGCCGGAGACCACTGACCCTCTGTTGTAACCGGTGAAATTCTGCGTTGTGTAGTGTGGAGCAAGGAAGGACCCACAACTGGGATGTCTTTGCACCTGACGTCCGTTTATTCTGACATGAAACAAGAAAAACAAGCCCTTCAAGTGAATATGTCACTCCAGCTCATACACAAATGAAATTAATGAAGAAAAAAGGGGAAATGTTAGCTTAACTCATACAGTTTTTAGGTAGCAGATTTCATGCTAAATATAACTTTATATAAGGGCCAATAAATGACAATCTGTAAACTAACAGGTATATTCAGACTTTATGACAGTAGGGACAACAAAATAGAAATAAGAATCATAAGAAACTATAAGATGGATTGTGATAAAACGGGAGGAAAAATGACACCTCTCCCATAGGGAAACACAGCAAAAGGGGAGAGGTGAAGGGGGGACAGGAAGTTTATGGGGGCTAGAAGAAGGAGGGGTACAGGAGGTGGGGCTCTTACTGTGCATACTGTAGCCTATATGACAGCAGAAGTGGAGGTAGAAGAGGACTGTGAGGTATACAATTTAAATAACAGGTTTAGTGTAATTATACATGTAATAACAACTCTGTTACACTGTGATGCTCGTATTCTGGCTAAATGTAGTCATTCAACAACTAATACATTTTGATCAAACAGGTTTTTTTGAAAGGTCGTTTTATAGGAGATAATATCAGGCGTCTCGTTGAAATCATTGAATATCATGACAAGGAAAATTTGCCTGGCCCGATATTTATAGCTGACTTTGAGAAAGCCTTTGACACTGTTAAGTGGAATTTCTTATATCAGTATTTGCAGTATAACAATTTGGGTGATTGCATCATCAAATGGGTTCATGTTTTGTATCAAAATCCTGTCAGCAGAATTATAAACAATGGAAATATTTCTGACACAATTATGCTTTCTAGAGGGGTCAGGCAAGGCTGTCCTCTTTCAGCTTATTTGTTTATTCTTGTTATAGAAATATTAGCAATAAAAATAAGAAATAATATTAACATTAAATGTTTAGTAATTAATGGTTTGGAATCAAAAGCCTCCTTTTATGCGGATGATGCTTCTTTCCATATAAAAGCAGACGGTCTCTCTTTAGAGACACTTATTCTAGAGTTACATTTTTTTGCCTCTATATCAAGCCTTAAGCCGAATTATGAAAAATGTTGTATTCTTAGAATTAGATCATTGAAAAATTCAGATTATCAGATATCTTGTCGGACTCCAATTAAATGGTCAGATGGCCCTGTGAGTCTTTTGGGAATACATATACCCGCTGATAAAAAACTTTTAGTGAAAACTAATTTTTATATGAAACTTAGCAAAGTAGATAAAATTCTGTAGGCCTGGAGAGGCAAATAGACAACAGACAACAGCTGCTATGGCTAAATGAGAATATTTGCTGGCCTCTATTTTTAGATGGTCATATTCATTTTGTGGATGATATATTAGATGACAAGGAAGATTTTCTTACATATGATGCATTAGTGTTAAAGTATGGGGATGTACAGTATGTACAGGGTATTGCTATATGCAGTTATTGTCTGCAATCCCTGTATTATGGAGAACTATGATTAAAAAATCACAAGGTACTTAAATGTCTGTCGTCCCCATATTAGAAATTATAAATGGTTGGCGAATTATAAAATAAACTCTGACATTTATCGTTTCTTTATGTCTTTTAAAAACATAATTTCTCATCCTTATCATTTTCAAACATATTGGGAATATTTGTTTGATACTCCTCTTCCTTGGCAACTTTTTTTTAGGTTTATTTACCGGTCATCTTGTTCTACTTATTTATGGGTTTTCCAACTAAAATTTTTTTACAAGATGTTGCAGACAAGAAAAATGCTTAAATTCTGGAAAATAACTGACAATGATGTATGTAGATTTTGTGCCAAGGAATTGGAAGATATAATACATTTATTTTGGTATTGTCCTGTTGTTACATCCTTCTGGCAGCAGGTAGCTGGTTAGCTGAACTAGTGGTCCTTTTACATTTATCCCCTTACAATATAATCTGGGGTTTTCACGATGATCAGAATGAACTACTTAATACTGTTGTGCTGCTTGGCAAAATGTATATATTCAACAGTTCAAAAACATTGATTTTGAGTTCTTTTGTCTCTTTTCTCAAGCATTATTATTTGATATCATGAGTTAATATTAGCTGACTTTTTCCTTTTCTTATATTTTATTTACTGCAATGGGTTGAATTACATAATCTGAATTTAGGTAGAAATTATTTCTTAATTGAAAGATTTATGTACATGTATGTATGTATGTATGTATGTATGTATGTATGTATGTATGTATGTATGTATGTATGTATGTATGTATGTATGTGTGTATGTGTGTATATGTGTTATGTTTATTGTAAATTTATGGTTATTGTTATTATGTTTGTAAAAGCAAGATACACTTGCTATTTATTTTGTGTTCAATAAATAAAAGAATCCTAAAAGGTTTAATAATAAGTATTAAGTTTATATTATTTACCCAAGGCAAAAGCTTTTCTGTGCCATTAACCATGAAAGGTTGTAAGTCAAACTTTATTACAGTTCAGTGACCTCCATGGCCACGTGGATTTCAAAACAAAAACTTACATACATACATTGAACATGGTGTGCCTATATCACGCTTTTATTTCTGAGAGATTGGATAATGTGTGGACGAAAACTATTTCAGACTGCCTGCTTATTTCTTGCAGTAGTGGTTTTTTTTTTCAGTTTTGAATCTGCGCCTTTACTGACAATAAAGAAAAGAATTGTGACTAAATAAAAGTTTGAATTTAAAATCCAGGATTAGATGCAACCAAACATGACTGAAACCGAAAAGAAATGTGAAATGTGTGAAATGTGTGAGGACACATTCTTGTTTGTTGTAGGAAACTAGCAAATTAAGAGAGAGTCAAGCAGTTTGTATACTGGTTGTATACTGTATAATACACTGTTCCATATGAAGGCCAAGCTTTTCTGTGAAAGTGCAGTCCTGTCTAGAGAGATACAGTGTAATTATTTTTGATTATCGCTGCTTTGCTTAGCAGCAAACAGAACTCTGTCGAAAATAAACAACAGCTTTGTTTAAATTGTTAGGATGCTGAAATGTCTTTGAAAGAAGTAAAAAAAAAATCAACTACAACGTGTACATCAGAAAGAGAAAAAGAAAACTACTGGATTGAATGCACTGACTATCATGCCATGAAATGGTGTTCGAGCATTTATGGTTGGATTCTTTTCTTACAAATACAAATTGCTCAACTTTTATTCAGATGACAGTCATGTAACATAATATGAGAGGTATTTGTTTATGTCTGAGGGAATTAGCATTTTTCACTGCTTGAAAATATTTGTTTGTTTATACGACATTACAGGCACTTGCACATCTTGTTTTCATCTGCCTCTAAGAGATATTCATTCTTTTGCCTTTGGTTATTTTTGACCACGTGGTTTAAAACAATGAAATACTAAGGAAATATGACAGCGGATCACAATTTAGATCCTTAGTTCAGAGAGGCTGTTAGATATGTACCTTTTTTTTTTTCCATCAGCCTCTGTCAGAGAAACTTTAAAAGTAAGAGAGAGAGTCACACAATGTGTTTTCTCCCACACCAAGAAGAGACTCAAGAACTGCAGTCATGATTCTTCTGTTGTATTAAAATAATAATTGAAAAAAGAAATTACCAGATTGCAGTGCAGTTTACACTATTACTTTGCACGTAGAAAATGCATTAGCCAAAAGTTAAAAGGATTTGATCTAAATACCTGGAGATTATTCCAACAGATATTCATTATTTCTTTAGTCCTCTCCATTTTACATTTCCCTGAGTGAATATAAACATAATAAAAACAGTCAGCAATCAGAGATAACAAATTACTAACACAGCAGAGAATTTATAAGAAAGTTTGTTATTGTCATTTGTGACTCATGGTGTGTTCATTATCTGGCACTCAGACATGCCAAGCTGAACGTTGTAAATTCTGCCATAAACCCATTTGTTTTCTCTGAAAATCATCTGGAGTGGTTCTTCAATCAAGTCACTGTATAATTAAAACAAAAAAAAAAATCAGTCCACTCGAAACTTGGCTACACTACTGAGAGTCTACCCTCTTTGTTACTGGACTAGTTGAAATGTAGCTTAATCAAGTTTTTGAGTCAAGTAATGGTGTACCTAATATAGGGAAAATGATTGATTTTGGATCCTAGATAACCCAGGAGAAAAGCTTATTAGGAGTACAAGTCCTTCATTCACACATCAGTAGCTGAAGCTGCTAGAGAGTTTCAAACACTAAAGTCAAGGATCAGCTCTGATATACTGTATTAAATCCCTTACATATACTGAAAATAAAAATGTCAAATGTAGCACATACCACATGTTGTTGTGGTAAGTGCAAATTTACATTGCAGTAATAACAATAATGAGGTGTCAAACTGAAAGAATCTGAAAGAAGAACTTTTGATAAATTCAAGGAGATAACCAAATTCCAGTGTCACACTGTGAGTGTTTAAAGCACAACTGGGTAATTCTGGCTGAAAAAAAGAGCAGCTGATTCTTTGTATGTATACAGTAGCAATGAATAACTATGGTAACTGAAATGAATACATTTTTATGCTACTGCAAAATGTTTTGCTGGTTTAGCTGGCTTTTATTTTTGATTCTTTTGGTTTAATGTCTGGTTGTCTGCTACTACTTTTTATCATGCATCTGTCTGATGTAGATACAAACCAAAGTTTGTCCTTTAAATGTGCTAGCTTGTACTGTATTTACAAAAGTATATAAAACCTTGAGTACTTGTTAAAGTATTATTTTCATCCTTTGAAAACAATAAAATTATCTTCTGCATGTCAAGATCAATCCTATCAATTCTGAAGCATTATGACTAAGAGCTGGTTTGATCTTATAAGGAAGAAAAATAGAGCCAAAAACAGCTAATTATATTCATTAGTCCCTGGAACACACTGTAATTGCTTTAGAGATACATTAGGGGCAGCATTCTTGGTCCTTGTGATGAAGTCTGGAGCTGAATGAGACATAATTGAGAGGCTGAAACAGTGTTGTTTTGCCTGTATTTTTACACATCCATTTCAGACCACATTTCAATTAGTGCAAATGTAAATGTGTAATCTCTCTCTCTCTCTCTCTCTCTCTCTCTCTCTCTCTCTCTCTCTCTCTCTCTCTATATATATATATATATATATA
>JBBPCS010000130.1:13312349-13339802 GCA_037974645.1 Hollardia meadi
AAATCTGATTGAGCTACATGGGACGTGCCTGAAACATTACGATCCATGGAGTGCTGTTGGCATGAGGGGGTTTACTTCGACCCAGGGGTGTAATTACTGCAGCACAAGTGATATGCATCACGTTGTGTTTTTTGAAGTGGTAAAATACAGTACATGCATTCAGTTGGTAATGCAGAAAATCTTTAATTCCTGTTTGTTTGTCGGATTAAATTAAGGCTTTGAATTTGACACAGCATATCCTCCATACACTAAAAGAATGATGAAGGCTCAGCAGCTGTAGACCACTCTGGGTGAGGTTTTTATACTCAGTCCTGGTTTGCTGCCAAGTCTCTTTTACTCTGCTGGTACTGCAGCTAAAAGAACACCGCTTATAAAATTCATACGTCTATTGGTGTTTATCACATAATATTCAATCAATAAAATTCATTTCACTTTGAGCCAAAACCTAAAGTGATTTCCACATGTCCTTTATTATGGGACGATGTCAGACCTAAATGCAGTGTAATGTTTAAATCTGCTGAATCAAGTTAAAAGTTTAAGAGCTCTACAATGTGCAGTTGTCACGTTAGAAATAAAACCGCAGGCATCAGAGTGCATTTAGTGGTGAAATAATACATTACCAATTTACACCATCAGCAACTTTCTGCTGGCATTTCTCCCTGGTGTTGCTTTTTATCTCGAGTAGCCGGGTCATGATTTCTGAGTGAAGTGCCATCTAGTTCCATTATACTGGAGAGAAGGCAGACATCTCTACAGCTGATATCTCCAAAACTGAGACACTCACACCAAAACTATCTAGATGATCAATAGAACTACAGGGAAGAGGAAATATGGAGTTTTTAATTTTTGGGTGAACTGTCCCTTTAATTTACAAAGTGCCACTCTGCAGGTTCCGATCCATGCAGTATTTGCTTTGCCATTAAAAGCCGAGTTATGTGGTTTGCTTTCCTGGTTTGGTCTTTCATAAAGTGTGTAACTATTTAGAGTCCCTAAACCAGTTAGTGAGTTCTCACCGGTTTCCTTGTTGGGGTCCTCCTCCTCTGTGGGCTGTGAGGGGTCGTAGTAGTCAGCACTGTATTTGAAGGCCACTGCGTTGTAGGATCCTTCATCAGCCAGAGCCTCACTCAGACGTTTGTACTCCTCCTCTGTGGAAAACATGACAACAATGGAGGAAAGATTTACTACAATATAGATGATCATTTTAAATCAGATTGCACAAACCGACAGTTATTTTCTATCCTGGATAACCACATGAACAACCAACTACTGAGAATAATGTATCTGTTGGTTAGATGTGTCTGAGGCAGGAGCAAGAAATTAAACACAGGAAGAAGGTCCTGAAGAAGGTTGTGTCTGCTGGAACATCAAGAAGGCAACGTGTTGTGTTGTTAGTTCAGTTCAGATCGGATTCGTTCAGCCCAGCTGCGAGTCCCGGTACACAGATCGCACCTTTAGCTCAAACGCCTTGTAGCTGGGTCAGACCGAGGTCGGATCACATTCCCACCACAAACAGATTTCTAACTGCATCAACACCACTTCCTCTAAAGCAGCCATTCTCGAGCCTCAGAGCCCCATCTAGTGGTCAGCAGAGGCAGTGGTACTGCCAAATGGTTAGATTAGAATTAAATATATATATTTTTTATTTTACAGAGCTAGTTATTTTTTATAGACGTTTTAATATCACCACACCAATCATGACGCATCATCAGGTAGAGACAAACGAGTTTAGCTAGCTAACGTTCCCTTTGTTGCAGCGACACAAAATGAGGAAAAGGTGACAGTGGAGAAAACCCTGCACCTGTAAAAGCTCCCGACTGTGTGGTGAGGAAATACAACCATGAACACTTTATTATCGGACTCATAATGGCAGCCAGTGGTGCTGAGCCCGAAGTGTGATGAAATCCTGTCACAGCACAGTTTTTTCTCCTTTTTTGTCATGTTTTTCTCATTTACTTGGCAAGGTGGTCCTTGGAAAGTTTTTAACAATCATGAGTGGGCCTTAAGTTACACAAGGTTCAGAACCGCTGCTCTAAAGGGTCTTTGTGGAGTTATTTGGTCCGCAGAGCTCAAATCTGCCTCAACAAACCAGAGTGTAACCAGACTAAAAAACACAGGTTTGAAAACTGATATATGAGCTGAGCTGATATATATTTCATTAAGGCAAAATTCTTCAGCAGTTGCTTGTGTTAGAAACATTTTACACACTGATGCCTTTGAGAACTCGGGATGCTGAACAAAACAGGACGAAAAAAAGTGTGTACTTTCCAAAGTAAGTAACCCTGGTGTTTTATTAGCATTCATATGGTGAGTTTAACAATAATACCCTCTAATAATAACTGATGATAGTAATTAGATGCTGGGAATAATAACGTAATTGATGCCATAAATATCACAGACAGAATGTGCCAGTGAGATTCTATTCTGAATTATGGCAGGCACACCGATCAATAGAAAAGACAGAAAGAGAACTTCCTTTCTGGTTTGCTTGACAAATAGACACCAACCCACTTTCTATTGAAATTCATGGCGAACTATATCTCTATTAAAGAAGCAAGGGCAAAATTCCCACTAAAACCATCAATATTTCTAATGCCTTTCTGCTGTCCCTGCAGTGGACAGATGGGTAATAGCTTGAGTGAATGGGGCCAGGCCTCTGAATTCAAGGGCAAACCAGCCTGAGGGATGAACCTTCTGCATTGAGTGTGCAAGCATGTGTGTGTGTGAGACACAAATCATTAACAGAGTCACTCTGTCCCGTCAGTTTGGGCAAAAGACACCATATTTCACTTAAAACACTGCCTTATTAATTCAATTACAGTCATTAAGTGTCTTTCAGAAGGGTGCTATGTCATCAAAACAGCCTGTTTCATTATAGTGTAAAAGGACTGAGATGCAAATATCCAACAGTTGAAGGTGATTTCCATAGGAATTGCAGCTCTGGAGCTCAGAGTCAAACCAGTACTTTTTAATGAGACAGAAAGCTGAACGGCCCACTGTGTTGAAGATTCATCCAGGAAAATCGCAATTGTGTTAAGAAACCTTGAGGAAAGTATATAGTTTGTGCAGACAGGCTTGTCATGTTAGCCAGATAAGAGTTAGTCTGTGGGGAATGCATTTAAGAGCACAAAGACCTGACTGAGATTAAAAAGTTCTGGTATTCAACACTGTCTGAGAGGAGAGTGGACAGTTTAAAAACAGACTTTGTAATGAGGCATCCAAAATAAAGATTTGACTGTGGATATGCTGCTGTGTAGGGTTGACCTGAATGCTGACCTCAAAGATATGGCGGTTGTCATGGTAAATTATGATCCATGGGGTGCTGTTGGCATGAGGGGTTTTACTTTGTCTGAAACAATGTTTGGGTGGGTTTTATGGGTCAAAGAACATCCACATGAATACCAGGACCCAGATTTTCACTAGAACATTGATCTGTAGCCATGATCAATGTGATTCACTTCACCTGTCAGTGGTTTAATGTTGTGGCTGTAAGTAATAGTGGCCGCAAGTTGGAGGCTTGTAGTGATCGCACATACGAATGAATCATCCATCCGAACAGATTATTTTTCCCGATTTAGACCCACATTCTATGTGATAATGTGACACATTATGTGTACAACATGAGATTTTCCATTTTCCCAACAGAACATTTTCCCTGCAACCCTGACTTCCACAAACACAGTAAACCCGAGTGAGCCAGCTGCCTGCAACGAGTTGAATCTGCAAGTTAAATACAAGGGTAACGACTGCTGCTGCTGCTGGTGGGAATTAATATCTGTCAGTGGAACACAAGTGGTCCAACATTATGCCTGTAGGAAAGTAGTGACATACACCACTGTTGACTATCATATCACATCCACTGAAACAACACAGAGATATGTTGCAGCAATTAAAACAAACATTCTTGGAGGTTATGTTCAAACAGCAATTTTAAAAAGAGCCACTTAATTTCTGTCACATTTACTTATTTACCTACGGCTGAATGTCCATGAGTCAAGTTAAATAGCCATAGCATGTATGTGGGTAATGAAGTTATCTCAGTTTAAAATACATGCAACATGTTCACAGCTGGTGAGGACTTTGCTGTGGCTCATTACCTCATCACGTCTTAAGATGATGGGGTGAAAAATGGTAATGACTGATGATTGATGGGCCCAAAAAGATTCCAATAGAGACAGAGCACAATTAAGCCCCACCCACCCCGCGAGGGAAAACAACTAATCTCTCTCCACTGACTTTGTATTTCGTGAAAGTGACTGCTTGACTGCTGCTTGTCAAAAAGGCCTAAACAATGCTGCATGGGGGGATGAACTACCAACAGGGTGAAGAGCCCTGAACTATGTTTTTAGAGGCTGCTGACCCAAAAAACTTCCACTCCTTCCAGGCTTTTGTCAGGCACTAAAGTGAACTACTCCGTTTGACGAGCACCGACGGGCAACAGTGTTTACAAACTGCCGCTTGGACCATCTATTCTCTCAGTCAAGGTTTAGTTACAACTTTGGACTAATGCAAGATGGAAAGCAATGGGTTGATGTGGACTCCTGACTATAGGCTTATGTTTACATTGTAAACTAAGTCATTGTACAGCTATACCACCAGACAGCAGAGCCAAAGCTCAGTGTTATATTTGATCATTTTCTACATTTTATATTTCCTAAAATTTCTTAAAATTACAGTCTAGCCTCTTAATCTTGCTCTCAAAGTGCACCAGATTGATGCATTTAACATTAAAAATAATTTTCTTTCTGGGGAGCATGCCCCCTAGATGGTCTAAGGGCCACCCACCATAGTCTCATGAAATCCTGTGGGAAACACTGCAGTATCACAACATATCACAACATACTGAATCATAACCCTTGTATCGTGATACGTATCTTATCGCCACTCTCTCTCTTGCCAACACACAGCGCTACAACACACTGTTATCAGTCTGCTGTATACCGTCTCTGTGCAATTTCTGGAGCTTATTATTACAAAGTTGGCTGTGAGACATAATATGAACCTGTTGTTATCAGAATAAACAGCTGGTTGAAGTCAAGAAGTGACGGTTGTGCCTGATTCATAACACAAGGAGAGAGAGAGAGAGAGAGAGAGAGAGAGAGAGAGAGAGAGAGAGAGAGAGAGAGAGAGAGAGACATTTTGTATATTTTACAGGCATTTTGATAACGTTTCAGCCCTCGGTCGTGGCAGCGATTGTTTTCCCCTCCAGTGGCTGTTCTTCAGAGTCTGATGTGTTGCGCTCTGTCTCTATAGGATTACTACATCACCTGCTAGCTAGCTATTCGCCTTCATTAAGTGAGAAAGCCTGACCCACTGAGGGCAGATTTAGGTGTTTTTCCTAAATAATCTCAATTCCCAGTGTCAGAACCAGCACCAGGCCCACCTTGTCTTGCCTCCTCCTCCAGCAGGTCAGTGTGCAGAGCCAGGTACCTCTCCTCATCGCACAGCGCCTCGATCCTGTCCTCTTCCTCCGACAGCTGGTAGGATGTATTCCATGACCCGCTGTCATACTCTGAAAGATCATGTAAGTGACCACGCCCATCGTATCTGTTGGATGATAAACAGGATTAGAGAGAAGGAAGTCGACAAATATTTTCATACACTTTTACACCTACTTACCGAGGGGGACCTAAAACCCCAGATTTACAATAACAGAAACACTCTACCTCTGTAAGTCTGTCAAGAGGGACATATACTTGTAACATACTACAAGTTGTGAAAATTTCTCAAAATACTGACAACACAATAATGCCTTAATTAAGTCATTGGGCTTAAATGTCAATAGTGCTCTTAAGATGCCTAGCAAGGTTTCTGCTGCTATTTCCTCTCCTGGACAAGTCTTACAAAGCAACAGCCCTAAGCCAAAAGAAAAAGAGAAAAGAAAAGAAATAACGAACAAAGCAACTCGCCTCTTACCTTACAGGGTTCAATCCCCCCCTGTAACACTCATCAATACTTCTACATCTGTAAAGAAAGTTACATTCACACAAACCCGAGCACATAAATACCTATCCGCAAGAACCCAAATGGACGACATTTTCCAGGGTTCGTCCCTCTACGCCACCTCGCAGTTGCAGTTTCTTCATGAAGACAAAGAAATGCGGGTGCTGTTGTTGTTGGGTTTGGCAGGACCCCCCTAGCCTACCTTGCCGGGGAAAAAACTGGGTTATGTGATAAAGACACACATACAAAGCTGTACAAATGAAACACAAGTTGGGCCGCTGCAGCTCAAGGTGATTTAAAAGAATAAATGCTTTTTAGAAAAAAAAAGAAGGTTAGAGTAATTTACGGCATGTTCTGCACTGGGATGGCAACAGGCTAACAGCAACTTTAAAGATTTTATAAGTCAAATCTGACTGTTTCACATCAACATTGTGATATTTTAAATCACCTTCACTGCAGTGACTTTAGTCTTGGTTAGAATTTGCTCTGGCCTTCTGGATATAAGCATAATAAAATCCCAGGTCACCTTGCTTTGTGTACTCATTAGTACTTTTGGTAAAACTCAATTTGAAAAGGACAGAAAGCATGAAACATCTTCTGTCATACTCCATATTCGACTACCATTTTATTCATTTATAAAAAGGTAAACCTGGAGTAAAAGTTCCCAGAGGAAATTCTGTCAACATGCCAAGATGCAAAGCCCACCTAAACCTTAAACTATGTAGTCTTAAAAGGTTGTACCATTTAGACGTGTTTCTCTATAAAACACCAGTCTAGAAGGTGCACAGCACAAACTAATACAGTCAAACACAAGATCTTTGCAATAAATCCCATCTTCATTTAGGTTGTTTTGTACTGCAGTAGTGTTAGCTGCTGTGGCTAATAAACTGGCACCTGAATGGGGGCGTTGCATCCTCGCATGCTATTCTAGAAATTTCATATAACAATTTTTGTCAGCTCAGGACATCCCCCCCCCAAAAAAAACAAGCGAGCAGGCAAGAAATAACACATTGGTCGTCAGTTGCAGGTATTCCCAAGCTTCTACAAGACAAACTCCCCAAGTGGTCCCTTGAATCCTGAAACAGGCTAACGGACAGGGTAGATGGTTAGCATAATGTTTCAGTCTAAGTTTGTTCAACCGACCTATCAATCATGATGCTCTTGTCCCCCATCCATGGGATAAGATGTTTTCCCTGCTCGTGGTAAAGAGCCTTTTCGTCGTCTGGAAACAGTTTGCAGGCATAGCCGAACACCAAGAGGTCGGCGTATTTATCACTGTCACTCACATCCTTCTTCACCGGTTTCACTGGTTTGTTTGTCTTTGCGGCTCCGCGACGAAACATCTCACAATTACTCTTGAAAACAAGTTAACTCGGAAGAGAAGACAATAATGACGATATAGTGGTGCTTTTGTGAGAACCAGATAGTTCGCAACTGGTCCAAATTTTACGATAATCCGTGGCGTTAAGAGCCCAAAACAAAATTCTACGTGCCCTCGGTCGCCATGTTGGAAAGGAAGTAAATGCAGCTGCACATCCGGTCCGCACTTACGACAATTTGTTGGCATTAATAAAACATCGTTGTGTGAGAAATGTATACTTACACAAATGTGTAAAAACATTTTCAGCAGTTCGATTTAATTTAAAATTTGATTTAATTTATATGAGTCGTATTTTCGCTAATGTGGTCGTTTTCCCATTTGTCGAATGTGCTTGGTGGTGAACGGACCTAACTGGACCGTTACACCGGAAACGAACTGATAACCCACATTTCAATTCAACAATACTTCTGCTCATGAGCGGCAAAGACAATAATACCATGCTTAGTTTAAAACAATATTACCCCACTTAACTGAAGCTGAAGGACAAGATAAATGAAGCTTTGGGTTTAATCAGGAAAGTTTATTTTGACCAAAATACTGACCAATATTTATTAAAACAACAAAAATAAACATTTAATTTATTGTTGCTTAGGTAAAACGTAGCCAGTTTAATGGTGAAAACATGGTATGAGTTGTTTTTGTGACTACATGGTCAAAAATGCATGCCTGAGAAATGTACTGATCTAAACTCACTCCTAATTAACGTTGGAGTGTATTTTCTTGCTCTGTCAGGATGTGCACATACATCACAATGCCAGAAAAGAAAGAGGGAGCTGGCCAAGGACTTAGACCCAAATTATACTGTAATGCCCAACTTTTTTCAGTCGGCTCAGAAAGCTGAAGAGGCAAGCTATAGCCAGGAGGCTAACGTTACAGCTAATGTTATTAGCCAAAAAGGTAGTTAGTGTCAGTGAAGGAACCACCCGTGATAAAGAGGTCCCATAAGACCTCCAGTGAGAGGGTCTTCTGTTCTTATGGAACTCACTATTAGAATGTTCTCTTATATTCTTAATTTCAAATTAAAGACCTATCTTTTGGGTCTGGCTTTTAATCTGGAGTGATGTTACAGTATAGCCTTATTTTTTTATGTTTTACCCATTGGTTTTTACATTTTATTTATCTCTGGTGTTTATTTTATTTTTCACTTCATTTTAATTTAATTTGAATTAATTTCAGTCCTGCACAGTTTTTTCTCCTTTGTTTCAGTTTTTTGTTTCAGTTTGTTATGTGAAGCACTTTTAGGTGATATGTGAATTACTTGTTTTTTAGTATAGCCTACATATTGTTTTGCATGTTTTAGCCAGTTTGGTAGAAATCATGTGGGCCTGTAATATTTGTCACTGCTGACCATATTTAAATAGCTTCCAGGTTAATAGTTTATGTTCAGTGAATGAACGACTCTCCAAAACAGGAAAATCCAGCTAGCTCAGCGATCCTCTGCGTCTGGTTAAAGTTGTTATGTTGTGATGTGATGATTGATTGATTCAGGTCTGATGAAGTTGGTGGAACGACGTCCCTCGATGAAGCCAGATGTGTCATTATTAATTAAGAGTAGATGTATTGTTTCTAACCAGCATGCAGTGCTTTGGAGATTATTTTAATGTCTGTGTTGACTTTCATTGGGCCTATGTGCAGTATATTGGAGAGAGGTGTCAGTTCATGTGTAATATAAACGTATCCTCAGCATTCAGGGCACATTAAGAGGCAATAGATACATTATTGGCATATGCAGCTTGAGTGGTTTTAAGTGGAGTTAATGGACTGTTTCTTTATCCAGTGTTGAAAACATCCTTTTTGTTCCTGTCTTTCAGGCAGCATGGCCTCAGTTCATGTCACTGGGCTATTATATATCAACATGCAGAAACCTGAAACATGCCTGACTGAGGTATGATCGGAATATCTGCTTTTTAAGAAATAATAAAATAAGAAATAAAACAGGAAACCCCTCCTTTCCTTCAGTCATGAAAACTCTGCTTTGGAGGCCAGCTCTACATCTGACTGCCAGCTCCATGATGAGGTACAAGCTACAGGTGATGGGGAGGGATGTCTGGAATCATAAAGCGCACTCTTCCATCCTGAGTTATGGAGATTATTTCAGCATTCGGGAGGAGAAAAGATGTGGGAGCAGTGAAGAGAGGGCTAATCAGCCTGAACTGGTACTTTTACTGAGAAAAGCAGCAATTGGACGGAGTGTTAACAGAGTAGATCTTATAAATGTTAAAAATAAAGTTGCCGCAGAGGTGGACGTGGAGAAGGATTCATTTAGTTGTGTCCCTGATTTGGAGTAAACCACCAGGTTTGGTTTCCAGTTATATTTTTAGACAGGTGAACTCAGATCAGTGGTGGGAAACAAGCCTTCCAGTTCTGTTCATGCGTCTGTACTAAAAAACTTCTCCCACTAATGTGGCAGGACAGATGGCAGAATTGAAGCGCTCACTCTCCGTTGTTTCCTCTGATGACTTCAATGCAGCCAAAAATATTTGGGAATGAATTCGGGAGAAGACTTTTGGGAACCTGTCTCCCAATATGAAATTCGTATCATTTGGGACATCCATGATTTATTTTTTTACTTTTTATTTATTCTTAAAGTATTTTTCATCAGCATCAGTGGGTATCAAGCCTACGTGCAGTATCTGACCCACACAGCCTGAGGAGAGATGTGAGGGAGGTTTGAATAAATGTTTACATGAATAAAAACCACACTTATTATTGGAGGTGAGGGGAACATTACTGTAGATTTTACATTTTTGAATATTTTTGATTTTGCCTTCATATACCACATTAAAAATGTTTACCATGCAAATGTTTGGTATCTTCTTTTCAGCATAACATTATTTTTTTCACTTGTATCACCATAAACAAGCATAAATGTTTTTTTATTGTCACATTTCTGTTTTTATCAACACCAAACAAAAACTGGAGCACTTTGGACAGAATTTGACAGCGCTCCTCTGTGTGATTTCCTTTTTATGCTGCGTCGTCTTGAAACAGTCGCATGGTTTGATCACTCCGGCGTGAGCAGGGACTCATAAAGGTAGATGAGATTGAAGTAAATTATTATGATGATTAAATCTAAATTTATTAGTATAATTTCTAAAACCTGCCTCTGTGCACAAACCAATTTTATTGTGTCACGGAAGGGAATTTTCAGGTTAGTAGGAATTACATGATGCGTCAACACTTTTAAGGTAATTTCACGTGTCATTTAACACCGTTCACATTTTATGAGTTTTAGACATGCAGGTAACGACAACGTCAGGTGACTTTCGTCATGTGACGTTTGTTGTCTTAGTCACATGACCTAAGGTCGTAGTTTGGTTAAGTTTAGGCATAATAACGAGTTGGTTATGTTGAGGGAAAAAAACATCATGGTTTGGGTTAAAATCAGTGTTGTTGTAATGCTTGAAATAGCACATCAGCGACACCACACCGCAACACCTTTCCACAGTCAGTGTGGGTATAAGTGATGAACAGTGGGAGGGAGAGGAGTTTCACCACACAAAGAGGTGATATCATGGATGACGTCACCCAAATTATGAGTGTTACAGTGTTTAAAGAGAATTCCAGGTGTAACAGACCTCCAATCAGATGATCAAATTATCAACCCAAGTCTCCACAGATTTTAAAATATTACAAATGTGATGGTATGTGTTCAGTGAATTTTCACAGCATTGTGTGCAGGTTCTTACTAAAGAAAATAAATAAAAATAATTCAATTTTGTGATTCTCCTGTACTTGTTTATTGTTTTTTAAAATTACCCCAAAAGACCCACTTCTAATATTTCTTTGCATTAAGCTGTATCATTTTAATGTAACTTTTAATAGTTTAGTGGGCCATGAAAGTTGAGAGGATCAGTGAATGGAAAAATGCTTTTATTTAACGCATTTATCCAAAGCGCTTTATAATTTAGGCTACCTCTCATTGACACACAACTGCAAGCCCCGGCAAAATGCTAACATGCTAAATATGTCTAATCTAAATATGTATGGTTGCCTGTCGTAGCATAGCTTTGCTCATATTGCTGTTATTGTGTACTGAATTGTGTGTAAATGTGTGGACAAATTCTACTTTGATGCTTTGGCAATACTGTTCTTGAAACATAAATATGCCAATAAAGGCCCTTTGAATTGAAAAATAAAGTTATGCTACGACAGACTGACGCACCCTCGTCTGAAATAATCATTAGCAAATGTAATCATAATCATCATTAACAGCTAAACTATCAAATTAATTTAATCAAAGTTCTGCGTGTGGTTTAAGTGGTGTTGCCGTAGTTCGATGTCCAAGATGGTGGACGTGCTCACGCATGTGCGACTCACATTGTGCAGAGTCTCAGATCAGTTAGTGACAGTCTGCCGCAGTTAGCTAACATCTGCCACAGCTAGCTAACGTCTGCCGCTACTAGCTAATGTCTGCCACAAGCTAGCTAACGTCTGCCACAGCTAGCTAACGTCTGCCACAAGCTAGCTAACGTGTGCCACAAGCTAGCTAACGTCTGCCACAGCTAGCTAACGTCTGCCACTACTAGCTAACGTCTGCCACAGCTAGCTAACGTCTGCCACTACTAGCTAACGTCTTCCACAGCTAGCTAATGTTCCCTCTGATGCAGTGGCAGAAAAGTGCTTGTTACAGTGTGTAACAGTGTGTTAAATGTGGTGAAATCCTGTCACAGCCCATAGGCCTATATTTATTTTTTAATTCCATGTTTTGGCCACATTAAGATTTTTCTGTCATTTATTTGGGGAGGTGGTCCTCAGAAATTTGTTGACAATCAGAAATGGGCCTTAAGATACAAAAGGTTGAGATTCCCTGGTCTGAGTCTTTTTACAGGTTTTTATATTTCTCAAAAGATCCAGACAAAAGAGCACTGCATTAACCATTTTCTTATTATTCTGCCATCTGTTAGTCCAATTCTTAAAAACATGAGTCAGACACAGATCCATTATTTGACCATTAAATTAGTAGAATTTACTTTGAAACGTCTCTAATGTTATTTTTCATCTCAAATAGGTCTTTCTGTATGATTTAGAGAAAATATTTAACCACCAATACTGCTGAGGAATACATATAAACAATGTTAATGTCTCCTGAGTCACATTTTACAACCAAATAGGGAAGACGCCTCAGTAATCAGCAGCTCTCAGTATTAGAGAGTTCGACAGCAGCAACATGAAGAAAGTTTGAATGCTTTATATTCTCTGATCTTGCTGAATAGTTCTCTAAGAGGATTATTAGATAGATTCGCTTCTGAGGAGAATAATATAAATCTTCCAATTCCCCACGGTGAGATCCATAACCTTCTGCATCAAGCGACAGCATGAATGAAAAATGCAAATCTCTCAGTGTTTAGACACTTTGTTTTCTTGTTATGCTTGACACAATTCACTTGGGTGACAGGAAAGACAAATATAAAGCCTTGCATAAAAAGGTTGGACATGGAAATCAAAACTCATGTTGCAGCAAATTCTTACAACAAAGCATGTGTTGTTTTTCTGATACGGGTCATGTCAGACAACACTGTCTGCAGTGACCCTTGGACTGTCACCTGCTTCATCCAGAAGAGACCCGGCATGTCTCGTGTGCTTTTAATCAATCCAGGTGATCCCTTTCAGGAATGACAGTTTGGACAAGACATGAGCCAGCAAAGACAAACACCTCGGCGCTGCAGCTGTCGCTATTATTCAGGAGCAAGACGAGTCGGATTCTACTGCGGAGGAAAGTGGATTTATTGGGATTAGTCAGAGGCTTAATGGGACCCCTGGGCTCTTATCATTATTTCACACAGAGCAGACCCTTTCAGGTGGGGGTTAAACAAAGTATGAAAGTATTTATGGCCCTATCAAATGAGGCCCTGCTAATCCATCAGGGGTTTTTTGTGAGAGAATGGTGTAGATGAGATATTTTGAGCTTGGCACCTTTAGGGCTGTTTATCTGCTTTGTTCCCATTATCTGAGTGATTAATGCTGTGATCAAGTCAAACCTCAGACAGATCTTTAGCTTTTATTAGCCACGAGGTGCTGTCAACGAGGCGTTTATGATTGGTGCGACAGAGAAATTCATGCTGGTGTGCGTGTGCGCAGACACAAACTCACACATAACACCATCTCTCTCTCTCTCTCTCTCTCTATATATATATATATATATATAGAGAGAGAGAGATTAAATCACATTTACATTTGCACTAATTGAAATTGAAATGGATGTGTAAAAATACAGGCAAAACAACACTGTTGTGCAAAGCTCTCTTAATTAGTGTCATTTACCTGGACAAGAACTCACTCTGTAGTCCACAACAATAATGGAAAGCATGAATCAGCCCACATCAACGCCTGCAGTCATAAAATCAGAGTTTAAAAGTTAAAAAGACGACTGCTTTATCAGCAAAAAGACACACTCACAGAAAAGCAAGAAATCCAGGTCCCAAATCCCAAAGGTGAGACAGATATACGACTTCTAACATCCTAAAATGTACGGCATTAAGTGAAACATCTTGGATGCTTAGGCAGGTAAGATGTGTCAAAACTGTGAAGTGTTTGGATCAGAGACAGAACTATTATAATTTCTTTTTTTTTGTTCTTTTTTGAATAGCAAAATAGTAAAACCCAGCTCATATGTACAACAGGCATCTATGTGGCCTAAGGGTTTATGGTGCTGACACTCAATGACCCTGGTTCGAATCTTTCCAGGGACCTTTGCTGCATGTAACTCTCCTTTCTTCCTCCTCCTATTTCCTGTCCTCTCAATTGTCGACTATGATAAAGACATGAAATGCGCCTAAATATATTCTAGTGTCCTTGTAATGGAGAGTCCAATTTCAAAAGTACATTAAAAACATTTTACATCTCAAGCCAATCTGATGCTTTCAGTCTGTTATCGGCCCTTTTTAGATGGGAAAGTGGTACACTTTACAGATCTTGGCTGGAGGATATAAGAGGTCTAATGGTACTATAGGGTGCAAGTACATCTGTATTGTGAGCAGATGCAAGGTTTTACAAACAAGTAATAAAACTGGAATTTCATTCAGTGTCTTAAGGGGAACCAGTGCAAGGAGGCAAGGATTGGGGCATTATGTTCTGCTATTTATGACCGGGCAATAATCTACCAGCAGCAAAAATTGCAGATAGAAAATATGTCGGCAAAGTCCGAAGTGTAATAAGATGCAACAGTCAAGTCTAGAGGATATTAGAACATGAACAATTACTACAGGTCAGATCAGGGGTAAGAAGTGCCTTAATTTCAGAAAAAATTCACAATTCACATTAAAAAAAAGATGAAAAAACTGAATTAATCTGTCTGTTTATGGAAATATGACTAACTTATAATTCATTTATATTTTAACTACCTAGCCAGCCATAACGCTAACTCTAAATAAAAGCTAATCGTTTTGTACCTGATGCACGTGTAAATAGGCAACTGTTTGATAATTACAATAATAATTCTAACATTCACTCTCTTTAAGCTCTGTTTTTGGTCTCCACCAAATTAAAAAGGGAATTGTCTGTCTTTTTTTGCTGTTTACCAGCTATTTGCTAACCTGCCGTCTGCTGCTATTCCTGAAGCATTGTCTCAACCCCTGGGACAGACAATCAGTTACCTACAGACCTACAAACTTTCGTCTGTGATGTAGTTTTAAGTCACCATCATCTGCTGCATGGAGAGGGTATAGATGGGGTCAAACTATCAATAATTTGATAGCTGCTGCTGTAGTTTTCATGTTTTTTTTCAACAGGTATTTCTTTTTTAAGTTTTTGTTTCACAGATGGTGACTGATATAAATGTTCTAAATTTTAGAATAATAATGACAGCTCACTAAATTATTTGGAATAGTGGTGTTAAGTCTGGCTTTCCAAAGAAGTGTCAAAACCATAGAAGCCGAAGACAGTTCACATATTTTATCTGGGAGGTGGCGAATGGGCCCTAATCAACAGCTTATTGCTTATGTCTCTGCATTCCACACTTAATATACAGATCTGACAGGTGGTGAAATCGTTACCATGAAGAAGGCATGTGGAATACTGCACATTAACATCTAATGAAAAATTTACATATGAGCCTGTATGCCTCTGTGATAGTAATGAGCACATATGTGCATGCACATGTAATGTGCATGACATTGAGTTCTCCCCATTGGTGGTTACAGATGAAGACTGAAATGGAGTAAATAGGGGAGAGCGAAGGGAAGTAAAGTTGTAGCATCCTGTGCATTGCATTAATAGGTCCCCAATTTCTCCATCTTTCAGCGTGGGTGAGCACTAAACTGCATCTTCCGAGTAAACCAAATGTGGTTGTTAGTCATCAGGGAAGTTGAGGCATTAATAAAACCCCTGACCTGCATGGATTTCTATCTCTCACTGAAATATATTGTACACTATAGGGGATGCACTCAGAGTGATGTGCAACTTGAAGAGTAAAGTGCACCCTTTGGCCAACACTAAACTTTTTTTTTTTTTTTTTCCCATTTAGAGAACATTCATTCACCAGTGGCAATTCTGCTACAATATAAAAATATATATTTGTTTATTTTCTTGAGTTTTTTTTTACAAAGCTTGCCAACAGTGACTTTTTCTGCCTCTGAATAATAGCAGGATTAAAAGCATGCTGTTAGTATGAGGGCCATGTTGTTATAAGCTACAACTCTAAGACGAAGAATGAAAGTCTGAGTGGTTTGCTTGGAGTTCTGTAAAATTAATTAAACAGAAACATGACATGAAAGTACTGATAGCTATTCCTTATATTGCAACCCTGTTTCCTAGAAATCACATTTATAGACAACTAATTTGCAACAACAGATATGTTTAAGAGGGAAATGCAATTGCTGCATGGACTATGTGCAGAGATAATGTTTATTTATATTTATGTGCTGCACTGGACTCGCAAGAAGGTGGTTGGGGTGGATGTTGGGTGTACAACATGACGATTCTGACAAAGGAAACCACGGTTTGCACTTTGGTTAAGGTTAGGAAAAGATAATGTTTTTGGTAACTTTTAGGCAAGATAATTACTTTGGTTAAAGATCCCCTTCACACATGTACTGAGGCATGCATAAAGATTCTCAAATGTGTGTCTGACATGCATGGGTTTTGCAGATCAAGGTGTAATTACCACTTTAAAATTCCCAAATGATCTTTCTCACCCATCAAATATTCCAGAATATATGAATATGAAAATATTTTTGATTTCACAAGTTTAACTGTTGGACACAAGATGTCTCCTACTTTACTGTAAAGTTCATTTTCAGTGTATGGACCAGGATTGGCTTCCAAACTAATTATGTTGTCACAATTCATGTTCGTAGGCCCGGCTCGGATTTTCAATGAGCACGGACAAAATTGACACTTTCAGCAATGAAATTGAAAACAGACTTATAGTGTCAGACACAAAAACAAAAACAAAACACTCTTTTGACTGGAGCCCCCTCCTTTAAGGTTAGGGAAAGATCATGTTGATTGGTTGACATCTCCACTACAGTTACAACATCCATGGTGTTTCAGAAACAGCAAGTCTTCAAGCAGCCTGTTGTTAAGCAGATTGTGTGTTACTCTCTGCCTCTCTCTCTTACACGTAAGTGGTCATATATTGCTTGTAATAAGTGAATTTTAAAAAAGAACTTTGACAATATAAGATAAAATCATTGCTATCTTAATTGTGAATAATACATACAACATATAATTAAAAAATATATTAAATTGATACATAGAAATAAAGGACTATAGATTAAAATATGTACGTTATGTAATGTATGTCAATTGTTTAGAAATACAGATAAGATGAGCACCAAAGGCGAGCCATTAATACATTCTTCTTAAGTCAGTCTCTTGTTGTCTATTACTGTTTCCAAACTTCTCCAAAAATGTGTGCCTGCTTCAGTTTGCAACTCTCTATCCTGATCTAGATGTACACCCATTACTTTTCTATGGAGGCTCCTGTAACTAAAACACAAAAACAAGAAATACAATTAAAAAAAAGTGAAAAAACAAAACAAAAACCCAAACACTCAAAATACTATGTTATAATACTATACTATATTATGTTTGTAAAGCAGCTGTCTTCTGATTGGTCAGTATCACTAATATGTGTGTGGGCAAAGTAAACCGCTCCACCGCTGGCACATTGTGCTGTGAAGGACTCTTTCATCATGTCACACTAGATGGGATAAAACACTCGTTATTTTGCTCCTGACACTCAATGTCCGTTATATTACTGCACTGATGTTATGTAGGCTGCTGCTGGAGGCCACAGTAGTGAAATAAGAGTGTCACCTTGACTGATGTTTGAACAAAATAATAAATAAATAAAAATGGGTACTCCATGCTGCGTAAGATAATGGACTGCTACTGGGCTAATTTCATCCTTAAAAAAAATCCAGCGCTATGGAACAGCGTGATACTCGATTCAGTCATTTATTTTGAAAATCATGGTAAGCCTACATGAATATTACATTTTACTTTTCATTTCACATGGTCAGTGTGGTATGCAAATTCCTCCATGTCAGTCTCCATGCCTTTAGGTGTTCACAGGAGACAGAGTGCTGGCTGTCATATCTATCTATCTGTCTATCTATCGATCTATCTATCGATCTATCGATCCATCTATCCATCTGTCGATCCATCGATACACCCATACATCCATCGAACAAATCAAATGTTTTGAACGAACAATATTTCATATGCACATTTACTCGCCTTTCAGAATGAAACAGTGTACCAGATCTTTACTGCCTTGAAACTTGTAAGAATAAAGTGTATGTCTCTCACAAAGCCTGCCCAGTTAAAAAAGCTCCACAGAACCATAGCAATTATATGGCTTGGCAGTTTGACTAGGTATGCCCCTGTGAAATGGTGCTTTAAGATGATGCAATAAATGTCTTTTATTTCTTACACATTCAGACAGCCCCCATGGTAGCTGCACAGACACAAAAGGACAGCTGCTCTCTCTATGTGTTGATCAATCATAATGAAGCATTGCAGCAGTTTCTCTTACCACGCAAAATGCCAGCCAGTGCAAACGGGGCACAAGCAGAGTCTGGAAACTCTTCCAACATTCGAAAATGTATTATTTAACAACCACACATTGGACTTAACAGTAGAGATGCTAAACCTAAAGATTGGTATCAGGGGCCAGTCAAGGCTCATTTTAATGCATCCGTGTTGCTGATCAAAATCCTATCCTATCCTTTTTTCCCCCCTTTTTAAAATTTTTTTTTTTTTTTTACTGTATTCTACTGTGTATTGTCCACCTCAGACTGCTAATGTTGCAGTTCTGTTCTCCTTTACAACAGCAGGGCTCTACATTGCATGTGTAAAACAATATGGGCACACCTTGAGGTGGGCAAAATGCGTGGATTCGCTAAGCTCATTATCACAACAGTGTTCCAACTTTTCCAACAATACTTTTAATGCCTAAACCTAACCAAGTCTTTTATGCCTTAACTTAACCAAACTGCCACCATAGGTCATGTGACCATTATTAATATATTTGGAGCAGTGATGCTTTGCTGATCTCCTAACTCTGATATTGTTACAAGTTGCTCACATTTGATTGTACCCTCATCCTAATTAGAGGCAATGTGTATAAAGAGATCAGTTGGTGATTTAATGTCCTAGTTAAACTTGTATAGGCTCCAGATCTATCCACTATCCATCTATACACATACTGGAAGCTGACAGTTTGCTAAGACAATGGAAACCAGTGCATCTTTAGATGATCATTGTCTTGTGAATGGCTGCTGTTTGTAATTTTTCAATCAATTTTTTGATATTTTAGATCACTCTCCTATGTCCCTGATGGTCCTCTTTTTCTTCTGAGCATAGGTCCACTTTCAGCAGCCTCTCGTCCCATCAAGCTCTCTTTTTGGCCAACCATTTAGTGTATATCTCTTCGTTCTATTGCTTCTAGCTTGCAACATAGTAACAAAAGTACAGTAGCTAATATTAACACCGAAAAACTTGCTATCTCTCCCAGCTGATTCATTTGATCAGGTTGCTAAGTTTTTTTGTTGGTGTAAACATTTTTTGGTATGACTTGAAGTCATGGATCGAGAGATCGGGACTTCACCTGCCTTGCTTGGACATGAAACTGTTCTCTCGAGAGAAGTGCAATTTTTCACCACACAAGCTGAGCCTCATTTGCTCAAATTGCAGTCCAGTGAGGCGCGGGGGAATGGTGAGATAGCAATATCACTCATCACTGTACAAATGCAGTTAATGTTAGGCAAGACAAGACATTGGGGCTCTGTGGGGGCTCTGTTAATTCTTCTTCTTCTTTGTCTTCTTTCTTTTTTTTTTTTTTTACTCAAATGACAGTAGTAGCCTGAATAATGGAGGACAGCTGGTTTTGTTGCCATTTACTGTTTGACTAGTCTCTGTGGACATTAGGGAATTTCACTTTACTATAGTTCATAATATACTGTATATATGAAAGTCATTTAACAAAAAAAATATTTATTATTAATTAATTTATTATATTGCTTGTGTCAGTACAATGCAAACCACTTAAAACAAAAGTGCATAACTTTATAAAATGTTTCACTGTATCTTCCTCATTTGCTCTTTCTTTGTTTCCCTCTTCTTTTTTTCATATACCCGTACAATTTCATTTTTTATTGCAACAGACCCTTAGTGTGATGTAGTCTGTAAGTGAATACATTTCTTCCTCAGTAACCTAAGGTGGCACTTCACATAGGCAATAATAAATCTACTTTTGGAAAAAAAAAAAGGAAAAAAAAGGAAAACATAAACATCCCAAAACCTGCACAATGCCACCGAAATAGTTGTGGCAGTTCTCACCTCGTAAACGTCAAGACCTATAGAACCTTATTAATGCAAACACCTCCAGCTCACATAATTCAACACAGCTGAAACAGTGCGGGCTGCTGTCACAGGCATGGATTAATGTTACAAAACTATATCAAAAAGCAATATAATAATAATAATAATATAGCAATGAAAATCACCTCTATTTATCTTGTGGAGTTTGTGGTGCAGTGCTGCCACTTCAAGACAGCGCAGCAGAGGATCACGTACAGGTTTATAGTCACTGAAATGGTGTATTTGATTTCAAGAGTGACAAACACTGAAAAACAGCCTCATGT
Organism: Hollardia meadi; assembly: GCA_037974645.1. Classification (NCBI taxonomy): domain Eukaryota; kingdom Metazoa; phylum Chordata; class Actinopteri; order Tetraodontiformes; family Triacanthodidae; genus Hollardia; species Hollardia meadi. The sequence continues at coordinate 13,332,762 of JBBPCS010000130.1, forward strand.
ATTTCTTTTTCCACACCAAAGAGCCAACCGCATACTACCTGCTAATTCTCCCAGAAGGCCTCATTCAGGATAGTGTGGATTTGATTAATGCTACAGTATGTTACAGACAAATAACAACCAACCTGAATCTGAAACAGAAACCTTACAGTATGAATTTGGCTTCTTTTTGTTGACTTAGTGGTCATGAAAAATTGTTGAGACATTCAGAACATCCATCATGACACCTGTCATTACATTACATATACATACAGTACTTTATCATTTGTCACTTGAAAGATATTGACTTCAGATTTTTTTTTTTAAATGAAACGCGCTTTGAGGAAATTCCATCATGCATCCAAAGTGATTAATTAAGTGTAAATTAAATAATTAAATGAATTAACATGTGATAGCAACATATTTTAAACTGATTTAATTGAGCAATTTAGTATGGGCCTTGTTTAACATGCAAATTTAAATGAGGTGAGTGAAAGTACCATTGCATAATATTTTGTTATTAAACTTTTATGTGACCAATTGTGTAGTGTGCATACATCATTTGTTGGACAGTGGTTTTCATATGTACTCTTAATGTTTAAAGGTGTAATGTGTAACATGGTTGATTTGATGAGTCACATTCCCAGGTCTGCACGCTATGGGTTTCCCGGGCCGTCTAATACTGACGCTTTGGGTTGGTGCCTGGCCCGACCTACCAATCCAAAGCGCCAGTAATTGACGACCCAGGAATAAGACTCAGCACCTTACAAATTGCTCCTTTAAACAGTAGGCTATAATTTGCTTGCTGTGTATTATTCTCTTGTTTGGAACATCAGCAATGTGGTTACCAATGGAAAATAGTCATTCAAATTTATTATAATTTGCTTTCCCCAAAGACGTGGTGAAATAGCCCTGTTTTTCCCCTTCAAATTACATTTCCTCTTTCTTTCCGCAGGTCTGTGGCCAACAGCTCATTGCTGAGTGTCCAGAGAAATGTCAGAATGTGGACAGGTTGTTATCATCAGTGCCCTTATCTTCCCCTTGCAGGTGCACCAGCACAATGAAAACAGCCTGCACATCCCGCCAGTCAAGGTTTTATGGCCCACTGCAGAAGGCAGCTAACGCTATCAGGTGATCAACTTAAGACACATAAAAGAGAAACATTAGCATATTCCAAACTTAATTAAAAAATTATAAAACTATTGTTGTGTTCTTTTAAACAAAATGAACAGGGAAGTGGTATAGAATTACTCAAAATAGTCCAAAAAGCTGAGATATTGTGCAAAGAGTATAGTCCCTATTATTTTCTTTTATGACCATCTTGCATATAAATATAGGGCAGTGATATGTAGTTCATTGTTTTGCATCTAATCCAGAACACTTGATTTGGTGAAAGATGTACTATTAAATTCCCCATAAAGACAGTTTTGGTTGAATTTGCCCAGGTTTTCATATATCTGTCAACAAAGACTCAAAAGCCAGAGGCTGTAAATGTTTCAAGCAAAATGTTAATGTAGGCATGCTAACAATAAAAATGCTAACAGACTGATGTTTTAGCAGGAATAATGTTGGGCATGCTCATCATTTTAGATGCACGTTCGCATGCTAACATTAGCTATTTTGAACTAAACCTTTATGTTTCTGTGAAAAATGCAGCCCAGTGGCAGTATGACTGGCAGTGAAAGAAAGACTTAATCTAAACACGGATGGTCTCATTTTTCAAAAAAAGTTGTTGCCTTTTTAAAGCCCTGTGCATCTCATCCAGATGCTAAAGGGTACCTTCTCTGTGTGTATGAGACGTCGAGGGACATGCCATAATAGTATTTGATGGCCTGGGAATGAGACCGGGGTCCTCATATGCGTGTGCACGATACATGCTCTGTGGGGACCAGCAAGTTATAGGTGCACATCATTTTAAAGACCATACCTATCTATCCTGTGTCTCACTCAAGGTTTAGTTACAACTCTGGACTAATACAAGATGGAAAACAATGGATTGACATTGACATTAGCTGGGCACTGCTGGGCAAAGCTAATCACACAACTGCATGGTTTCATTTTACTATTTTGAGACATAAAACTGCAGCCATAGCCTATAGGCTTATCTTTACATTATATAGTCAAAGCTAATAGTAGTATATGATGGATATGGATTGAACTAATAGATAGATAGATAGAATAGGACTGGACTAATTACCAGGCAGACAAAGCTCAGTGTTATATTATTTTCTACATTGACTATTTTCTACAATTTCTTATATATTTTAATCTTCACAATAGAAAACACTCTATTAGTTTTTTTTATACCTCATTCTGTTTTGTATGAATTTACTTACACATGGAGCGAACTGTTTGAAAGGAGGGAGGATTGCGGTGGGATCACTGGGGGGCCAAGGTCTGACTATGTGGTAATGGCAACTGGCGGATGGGTCAAGTTGGAGGGCCCCTTAGCAGAATTTTGCTTTGGGCCCCACCTATAGACTGGCTCTGTTCTTGGAAATCCATTTAAAAGTTGCTGAGAAATTTAGTCCGGACTACAATGGTGGAGACATAATGACAGAAATATCTCTTCCAACAATCAGCACCTCTGTGACTTCACAGACACTGAGATGAACTCTATCTCTTAAAATGCTAATTTTCAGTGCTCCATCTCAGAGATGAACGTCTAAAAACATGAAATATAAAACCAACACTGTCTGCATGGCTAAATACCTCCTACTGCACCATAATTTGGATGAACCAGCATCTTTACCTTTGGTATTTGCAATATTTTCAAATGTCAGTCTAACTTTAAAAAGTCAGCAGGAAAGGCACGTTTTGGCAAGAGGTAAAGACAGTAAAGAAATATAAAAGACTTCTAGCGCTATGCCCACCACGGGGCTAAGGGATTCCGCATACATTTTAAGCATCCAAATCAAAGCATCATCATTTGAAAAAGAGATCAAGCAATGCTTCTGCATTAAAATTTAATTCAAACTTAATACAGGAAATGATGGGACCCCTTTTTCTTCTAAAGGTTTGTTTAATCTTCACACACATGCCAAAAAAATATCTCTTTGATCCTCTTCTCCCCTTTAATCAGGGTACATGCTCTCATGACCCCCCTCCCTTTTCTGTCTCTCATTCAGTCTTGTTCCTCCTCAACCCGTCGGTCTCCTTGTACTGATTTCATTTCTGTTGACAAAGCATTACAGAGCCCCCATGTCTTGTCTTGCCTAATTGGTCCACATGGACTAATTTAGCATCTAATTACCAAGCTAGTTTTCATGCTTCTGAATTTTCAGGGTCGTGTTTTGCCTTTAGATAACTCTTCTCCCACCCAAGGCTATGTAGTTGTTCACATTTCAATGAACCATATGAATAACTGTTGATAGTAAAAGGTAAAAATAAAAGTTACAATAGAAGAATGGCCACATGGAAGCAAGACCTAAATATGTACACTCACAAGTAGTAACTAGCTAAAACAACAACAACAGACCATCTTTGGGAAAAATTTATTTGAGATGTGCTTTGAGTTTTTAGTTTTGCCCATGTCCTACCTGATATCACTGAGCGGGAGGGGTTTGTGACCTTTACTGCAGCCCACCACCAGTGGGCGATCAAGATGTTTCGGCTTCACTTTTGGGGAGCTCTCATTTCGTCCATCTTTATATACAGTCAATGGCCTGGACTCACATAATATATGTAGTTATTCATAGAGCTTTGTCACCTGGTGCAATGAGAATCAATTGAAGACAAAACTAATGAGCTCGTGGTGGACTACGATGCTTCAAATATGAACGTTGCTGCAAAAAAGCTACAGATTCTAAAACGTGGATGCTTCACACACAAGTTCAACATGGCAGCACAAAAGATCTATATAATCAGAACAGTTTCAAGGTTTGCACCCAATATTGGTGTCACCACCCGACCAAATGGTCACAATGTCCCCTTTTGTTCCTGAGTTATGGAGTTAAATAATGGGCAGAAAAGTGTTTTTGCAGAACATGATGATGTCACAGTGAAATTGACATTTTACCTATATAATTTTGTATCCTTGTAGACATTTGTGTCAAATGTTGTCATAATTGGCATATGAAATCTTAGTTATCGCCAAAAACATGTTTCGTGAGGTCACAATGACCTCGGAGGGTATGTCATCTCCAGCAATCATCTTTGGTTTAGGGAAAAGAGATGCAACATTAGTTTGCGGAAAATCTGATGCTTAGATCTGTGACTTGGCTGTAATGGCAGTATATGAGAGGTACAAAGTGGGGCGAGTTTTGAAACAGTGTAGAAACAGAAAATTGTGTAAAGTGGGTCAGCACAAGAGAACTGGAAGATCATAAAAGATTAAAAATGTACATATTTGGAAAATACATGAAGAGTATAAATCTGTAATATAATATTTGTCATGTTTGTGTATGACCGGAGAACACTGCCTTTAATTCCATTATAATTTCCTGCCACATGCTTACTTTAATTTCTCACTATAGTTTGCTATGGACCATTATTGTTTGCTCCTCACATAATTGTGTCATCTTTGAATAAAAATTTAGAGCAGTGCTTTTTGGCCTTTTAGTAATGGCCATATCATTATACAGCACAAGTCAAACAGGCTTATATCTTAGTTCTCTTCCAAGGTTTTCAGTCCCACAGTTACTTCACCATTATCATAATTATATCTACAGTCAATTGGTCTGAGAGAGCAAAAAGATTAAAAGTGCCAGGGAAATGTGTGGGTGGCAGGGGTGTAGTGGATATTTGAAGAAGCACAGGCATCTAACACTGACAACACCAGCATTTTGTGTTTTATCTGGGGAGCATTTTCAGAAAAGCATTAGTTGTGTGTGAGTAAAACTCTTGGTGTGGACATAGCCTGGGGTGAAGTGTATATTGCTAACTACAGCTAGATCGAGAACAGAATTGTTGTTTTTGGCTTTTGTCCTCATTACTTGTGATTATGTTTTTTTTCCTGCTGCGCAGAAGCCAAGTGTCTCACCTGGAAATTATGCAATATTTGACTGTTTGTTTTGGCCATCAAAAAAGGCAAACATTAAACAATACACGCATTATACCTTTGAAAAAATTGCATTCCCCCCCCCCCCCCTGTATTAAAAACAACATAAGTGTTGACTGTAATATATAATGCTGTAAGAACACTATGATAATGCCTGTCTTTGGCCTGTGGACTGTATATTTTGTGGATCTCACAGTTCTATGGAAAGCCCCATGAGAAGGACATTTGAAAAGATGCATAAGTTCAGTAACCTGGCAGTTCAGGCAAAAAGCAATGGTGTGTGATTAAACTGTGAGTGTAAATGACTTTAAGTGTGGTCCAGCATATTTGAGTAATCTGTTGTTTTTTTTCATATTTATTCATAACCTAACGCTGAATTGTTATTTGTCCTGTTAGTTATATTGTACAGGCTAATGCTGTATCGTTGAAGGAGTAATGCTGGTAGAGCAGCAAGACAGTCGGCACAGTAAAATTGTATCTTCCAAACGGAGGAGGATCTCTACGTCTTGTTTGTTTAGCACCTGGCTCATATTTGCACAGGATTTGTAAGGCTCTGCTGGATTGGATAGAGTGTGATATGTATCTACAGAGATTATATTCATGGGCTTGTGCTGAAGCTGTGCTCTGTTGTCTAGCCTTTGTTCTTGAGGCTGTTATACTGACAAGTGTATTGTCTGAGACGGTTTCTTCAACTCTTAATTCAACTCTGTTCATTTTCCCCTTCAAGTTGACCAGTCTCCCTGATTCAATTCTCACAGCATGATCCTGTCGCCATGCTACACTCTTTCTTAGGATGCTATCAGCCTGGTGATTAATTTTTTTTTTTTTCTAGAGGAACTTTCTCTTCAGCTTTCTGATGGCGTTATTTGTCAAGTCCATGCGTTTTCTGTGGCAGAGGACTACTTGACTACCCCAACGACATGCACACACTCACATTTTAATCTTGTTTTTCACCACTAGCCATCAAATTTAGATTAGGCACTGAGCATGTTACTTGACTGATGGGCTGCTATATTCATGGCAGCCCTGCCTGATGTTCTCTACAGTTACCATGTCTGAGGTTGTATATAGTTGACTTTGATTATTGCACAAGGGGTAGTTGCATGACATCCTGTGCCCTGATAAATAGCGAGGAACACTACATTTGTACATGCATTGCCATAGTAACGTAGGTGTAGTGCTGCTGGAGTGAATAATGCTTCGCTCCTGTTTTCTCCAAATGAAGAAATATTTGTAGATTGGATAATCCAGTTGAAATTCATATAGTTTTTTTTTTAAGCGTTTGAAGATCCAATCATCACTAAATCATATGTCATGCAAGAGAGCCAATAAAAACATGGCATGGTCAAAGTTGTCAAATTGACAACTGGGCCCAGAGCTAGGTTTGTTGAGTAAAAGTCTAAAATGTTCTTATGTATCAAAAGTAAAAGTAAATTGTACATATATTACTGTTTATGTATACACTGTACAGGGTTCAACCGATCACTGGTCTGACTGGTTATCAGATCATATATTCAGCATTTTTATCTGAATTATTATTGGAATTAGTGTTTTTCTTTTATCCAAATGCAGATAAATTTGTTTTAAAAAGTGCTACTTTGGCTCTGATGCAACATGCAATCAGAAAAGTAACTAAAGTTCTAAATAAATAAATGTGAATATGGTGGAATAAAACTTACAATATTTGCCTTCAAAATGTAGTGGAGTGGAAGTATGAAGTAGCAGAAAACAGAAATACTCGAGTAAAGTATAAGTACCTCAAAATTATACTTACAGGCCAAGACACATAATGACTCCATCACAAATCCACATTGGGTACCAGTAATCCTCTTGTGCATTGCCCATGGGTGCCGTCGTTAAGTGAATACCACCAGTGATGACTATCACAAAATTACTTTTATTGCGCTTGCTTTAGGAGGCCTAATTGATTGCCACTGCTGCTGCTGCAGGTTCCTCCGTGACTCCAGCTGTCCGTGCTGATGGCGCTGCTGCTGCTTGAGGGATCATTCTTGGTGGAGGCCTCACTTTTACTGTCCTTACACTAACCAGCTCTTCGTTTTTTTAAA
>JBBPCS010000130.1:13348627-13376348 GCA_037974645.1 Hollardia meadi
GGTGTGTGGTTGGTTGACCTGTGTAATGGTACATGCCAATTGGTAGTTAGGAGGGACTTGGGGATATAAGGCAGTCAGTCTGTGTATGGTGCTTGTGAACATTGTGCAGTAAAATAAAGAAAACGCTGAAGAATGTCACCGCTGCCTCATCTTCTCCTCATCGGTCGCCTCTGCTGCTCGAGCCAGCTGATAGTTGCGTTCATGCGTTGTCATGTAAGTAGCAGACTCCAGCACTGAATAGGCTGTAGCACAACACAGCAGCATGTCAGGTAGGAACATGAAGTCTAAATTGTTATCCGAACTGATGGGTCGGGTACGCACGCGCGATTGATGCTGCGCGAGGCGAGAGCAATGCCCCCTGATGACGTACCCACTCGACTGACCAATCCCGCAACTTCATCACTTACTCACTCACTTACTCAGCCTCAGGGCGACCCTTAGGGCTGGCCCTCTGCGGTCCAGCCAAAAATAACTGATTACTTTAATTATGAAACAAATGCATTATGTTACTCGTTACTACTTTGTAACAGGTTACACACAAAACTGCAGGTCAGTAATCTTATTGGATAATTGAGTTTGAGTAAAATTTCTACTTGGAGTTTAGACTTTGATTATGGCATAATGATGCCAATACTTTGCAAAACATGTTACGTGCTGGCTTCAACATCTAAAAAAAGTAACACGTATTACATGTGACATGGATCTATAACTTGTTTGTGTATGTAGGTTTTGCGTGGGCTCAATTGTGTGATAAATATGAGAAAAGGCTGACTTGTAAGCTCACTTTACGATGGCCTGTTCTTGTTTGAGTTTTAAGGCCCTTTTGAATTGGTATTTGCATGCTGCCTCCTGTTAGCGTTCATGGCTCTGATCATGACATTCTGCCAGACACGAGGAGCACATGATCTGAGCATCAAAGTCCCACCAAGGCACTTAACCATGTGTTGCCATTTGGGAATAACAAATTATCTAGAAATAAAGCCATGTCTGTGTCCATGTTAATGACCCAGTGGCTGCATGGCTGAAGAAAGAAATTAATTCACTAAAGTCTATTTTTAGACACCTCCTTTTAAAAAATTTTTTCATTGAAGATCTAACAGTTAAGAGTACGTTTTTTGTTCATTTTTTACCCATAATTTGAAGATGTTTATGATTTGTACAGTATGAATTATTATTCTTATTGTATTATTATTTAGAGTATAAAAAAAGACAATTTCTCAATCTCTCCTGTTCTCAGTAGTGCGAGCAGTGCACAGAAACGGCTAATGTACATGCAGCATGTCAAAATTTCCACGGGAAACTGATCAAGCTAAATGACTGCCTGGATGTCCAATTATTTTTTGAAGTCTGCATTCTTAGGGAGGACTTTGTGATATCATGCCTAGCTGTTACAATGTCTTGAACTTAGTTATTTATAAAAATGTGCTCTGACCTGTAGATTATTGCATGGCATCCTATGAGAAAGTAAAATCTACAGCCATGGAAATCACCTGTTGAACACTCAGTCTGCATCTCTAAACATTCCTCCCAGGATAGGAGTGAATGTATTTACAGAGTGTACAGTGCACACTAACCATGTTGACTCGACTGCTTTTCCATTTACATATGATAGTATTATCATTTTTATAGAAAAATGTTTGGGGAAAAATCTCCTTGAAATATTCAAACAAGGTCTATTTTTGTAATATTGGACAGTTTTACACTTAGAATATTAAAGATCTTATAAAATAGATACATTCATATTGTTTGTTGGTAACTAATGGTTAAGAATTCTCCAATTAATTCTCCTCTGCATGCACAAATGTTCCAATCTGTCATCATCAATCATAATCAGTTTTATTGTGTCTCCCATTGACCCCGTCATCTGGTCTACCTGCTGCCGTCCTTTCACATTCTTTTCATCTCATTAATTTAACAAATTTCAATTGTGTTCATTTTTGACAGGTTTCATTTTCTGTCAGAATTTGCAAATGGTTTTTATCAGTGTGGAATTAGGGACTGCCATTTCATGCATACGTTTAAGGCTGAGTAAACAATGCAAGGTTAATAACATTCACTCAGATATCCCCTCACCTACTCACTTGATGTGTGTGCGGTGTGTGTGTGTAGACATTGCACACTTATCATTAAAGACGAGGACATTTAAAGAGGAGTTAAGGAAAGAATAATGGAATGAAAAGGAAAGTGACAAGTGAATCCACAGCGTTGTTGCCGAAGCAAACAAGTCAGAGCCAGAGGTTTTCAACTATGCAACGACCAATTAATCACCTCAGTATGAGCAATACAATATGCCAGCAATCAATCAAGCCATGAAATTACCACCTATGACAGCAATCTATTCTCCCGTTTAGTCGCCTTTTGTACGTAGGCCTATTACTTCTTGCGGTCAAACCACTTCAATCTGCTCCACCACAGGAATCCATTTCACCATTAAAATGGCTCAGGCAGATATCCTTTTACTGAAATGTCTTTTGAATACCTGCTGTTTATAACTTAACTTTAGAACAGACAGCCCGTCATCACAGAGAATCAAGAAACATACAGTATATTGTGTAAAAAGTCCTACAAATTACCTTATAAAACCACCCATGAAACCTGTTTTCTGATCTGATGCTCCTATTGGCAGGATATCATTTGTCTGTGCTCTTTAAAGATTACAACAAATGCTACAACTGACTACAATATTGATTATCACCATTTTCTGACACAGCTATTTTTAATGTTTCATTAAATGAAGGCTCAGAAACTACTTGGTTAATGTTTGAAAGGAGACTGTAGACATGAGGAAACAGGATGCTAAGTGTTCACATGCTTAATTAATCAATCGATCAAGCACAATGTCATCCATATAAGATCCTATATATTTTGCCAAATTATGTATTTGCGCATTAAGCGTTAAGATGCTGTTTTTATGGACTGATCAGTGAAAGTGTTGAACGTGTGTATGAACATTTTACTGATGCTCCAACGCTGCCACTTAGGTATTCCACAATGCGCTGATTTCATCCCATGAAGAGGGCAAATTGTGTTTAAATTTAAGAAGAAAAACAATCTGGGCTAAGGTTAGCTTTAAGTTTAGACAGTCAAAGCTTATGTTTAAGCAAAAAATCAAAAAAAAATTTAAAATTAAACACATAAAACAGTTTGGTTAAGATTATCAGGAAAGGCTTTTTTCATGGTCATATTAATTTAATAAAATTGCAACTTAAGGGTAAATGGATGGGTCAAAAAAACAGCAGACTTCAATATGTTCCAACTGATTACTAACTGATTTACTTATTTTATCCCAAACTATGATCTATCATTGGCTGCTGGATCATATGTCAACATTGCCACCATGTTTGTAGAGGGCAAGACTTGCCTGCAAACAGACTAATGTAAATGGGGAAGCAGTGATTTTCTGGATAAACCAACAACCAATTTCAGTGAGTTGTTTTTATATTCAAGGGTTTATGATCTTCATGGAGTAAAGAAAGTCTATCCAATTACTTAGAATCTTGATAGTTTGGCTATAAATGCTGCTACATGCTCAAGAGAAGAGTGTATCAACATTAGGCTTGCGTGAATTGAATTTACTTAAGTGGTGGAAAACAATTAATTGTCATAAAAATTGTTTAAAAAAAAAAAGTCACGTTAATCAAGCATGCCCTTCCATGTGCCTACATGGAAAGGCTAAGGCAGGGAGCCAAGCAGCAAATACCCGCGGCCCGGGTACAGAACAGAGCAGGCATCAATGACAACAGAAATGACATTGATTAAGTCACACAGAGTAAAAAAGGAGGAGCTGAGGTCGAGGCGAGTTGCAAAGCAGCTTGCAGAGGAAGCAGGAAGAGTAGGCAGGTCAAAGCAGCTTAAATAGTGCGCCCTGTATGAGATTTGCCAATTGAATGCATAGAAGAGAATCAGCTGAGCCATCAGCTGAATTTGGCTGGCTTTTAGGTCAGCTGATTTAGCTGAGATTGTGAGCTGAGCTTGACTTCCGTGGCCTGCCAGAACTAATGCAATGCTCGATTTATTGTGGTAGTATCTCCACAGACCCTTGTGTGCAGTTAAATTTTTTAGGACGTGTACATCAGTCAGCTGGAGCCTCAGGAACACTCTGACACACGAGTAAGAATATATCTTTACCAAATGTCAAAGTCATGGGATTTTTTTTTTACATACATATACACACTTGGGAGTGATAGAATCAAAAAACACCTTGGTCTTTCAGTATGTGTTGGACACAATCAGAGTAGTATTGAGAATATAGTAACATGGTTTAAAGTGTTGTGGCTTCAATAATGTAAGATTCTTTTCTCCTGTATATCTCAGATGGAAAATATCAAACAGAGAATTTCTGATGGACGCAAATAGCACATTTCTCTTATTTATAAGTAAACAAGTCGAAGCCATTGATTTTCAAAGCAAGCTGCTTGATTATGTCTTCATTTTTTAAGCATGGTTGATTTTTAAATGAGGTAAGGGAATTTAAAATACAACAGGGAGTCTTAGGCTTGTCAAGGTTGCTTGCATGTACACATATATTTGCAGGCTGTGCTTAATGTGGCAAATGGCTTTTGATGCACATTTTGATTTACATAACTTCGGAGGAGGGATGCGGTAAAGGATTCCCTTAGCACCAAAGGACATGGAAGATATTGCGGTGTATTAATGACTGCCTCTTCTCCCCAGCGAAGAATCAAACAGAAATTTCAAGCAGGACACACAGAGAATGAGAGCGGGCAGGGAGATCTGACAGATTTCAGCATCACACACAGTCTGCCATATTCTATTACTGAATGTGGATATGTAATACCATGACCTTCTTTTCCTCAGCTATGCTCGCCTGTTCTCCTTACCCACATTCCAAAACATCCACATATGTGCACAAACACACACGCATCCCAACTTGTTTTTATCAATAAAACATTTCTCGCGCATTTGAGAAACAACTGCTGAGCAAGCCTGAACATACATCAAGTCTTTCAGGGTTAGACGGGGATTGTTTCTGTCATCAAACGGTCATGTATGCAGACGCTCGACTCAGAACCACGCAGAGGATCAATAACGAATGTTTGCGTATTCACTCTCCCAGGCTCCAGCAGCACAAAGCCCCATCATTTACCCGGACTGCATTAGCAGCGAGATAAGGGGCTATGTGTTTTCTTGCTTAGCCATTTGAAACACAGGGGGAATGTATTTATATTGCCCCCATTAATATCAAACATAACTAATGGGGTGTGATTATCCTGTGTGCTTATTGTAATAATGATGCGGATCACACATTAATAAAGAGCCAGCTCTTGGAGCGAAAAAGTCTTGGCTTGCTTTTCAGATAGTGACATTCTTAGCTTGAGTCTATTTCAGTACCTGTGAGCATTACTTCCATAAAGCAGCAAATCAACTGTAAAGCACAAAGGAAAAACTAAGCACAAAATAGCTCCCAATGGAGCAAATCCGACTTTGCAGCGCTTTATGATAATGATGAGACTTATCTCTCCTACCAACATAAACATGACACAATACTCTATTAACATCCATAAGGATCATGCAGTACAAATGCCTGCATGGGAGTGTAATTAATGTGTGATCATTTAGAAGGCACCTCCTCGCATGCAAATACATAACACACACATGGTCTTTCTTTCTCCCTTCCTGTCCCTTTCTCTATCTCTGTCTATCTGCCTGTGCGGCCATACGGTATATGGTTAATGTACTGTATATGGATACTCCTTTCTTCAGATCATAGCCAGGGCGCATATTCAGTGTGAATATATCAACATGTGTTATCTCACCTGGCTTTGCCATGCTGCTCTTTAACCTGGGTCTATTTCCTCTTGGCTTTTTTGAAGAAAAGTAAATGCATGTTGTTATAACAATCATAAGATAGGGTTACTGTATACTCACTGCAGGTTTATTGTTAGCAGTGGTGGAAGCAACTACTCAGACCTTTGACTAAAGTGATTGTACTAATATATCAATGAGGAAACACACCAATACAATACAAATACGTAGGTAAGCATTATATGCAAATTGTTAATGATGCATCAATGCATAAGTCATACTTTCCTGTTGTAGCTGGTTGAGGTGGAAGATTCTGACTCAACAGACAGAAGATAGATAGAAACTTGAGCATTTTCTTGAATGTTTTAGCTGTGATGGATCTACATCTGTAATCTTGTGTGAAAATGGAAAATCGGTATTCATACATAACCAGCAGTATGGTATAAAGGCTTAAATATAGGGTGAATACATATTTGTCAAAGATTATCTTCATTAAACAAATAACAGTATTTGTTCAAATGCTTAAGACAACCTATGTTTACAATTTTCTGATAAGCAATGTTGTTCTGCACAATGGCGGAAGTATACATTATTGTAGCCTCTTAGGCAGTAGGTCTAAGGATTTTTGGGCTTTCTGAGTGTTTTGACACCTCTACCAACAATCTCTTACCAACCGTCAGTAGCGCTTTCTGTTAAACGTGACCACAGTCTCTCCCTAACATTAATCAATGTTAACCCAAACCATGATTTTTCCCTACCCATAGCAGAGTAGATTTAGCTGCTTAAATGTGGATTAATATTTTGCATTATTTACACAGCTTGTGTGTGAATGTGGTATTAATGTCTCTTGGATGATTCTAGTGATTAAGAAATACAAACAATAGCTGTGGAATATTCTTGCCTGAAATAAATAGAGGTTTTTGTATTAAAAATTGCAACCTTTTGGCTCATCATATAATTTCTTCATAATTTGCCTCATACCTGAGCCTGTTTTGTTAAACTGATCTTTATTTCACTGTTCTCGTCCCAACTTGTAGCCCCTTTCTCTTCCTGTCTGCTATGGTCAGCTTGTTGGGTGCTTTATTCAGCGTGTTGGTCTGCAATTCCTTTTGTGACCGATGAGGCTTTTACACATTCACAGCACTGTCCCCAGCCTCCCTGCACTCCACTGTCAATTTCAAGCATTTCGACCTTTTTATTTATTCATTTATTTATTTATTTTGCCTTTTCATCCCGGCTTCTGTTACAGGGCTAATTTTGAGGCAGCTCCTTCTTTTTTTCTTTTTTTTTTCCTGTTTGATTTTTACTAATGATGAGATGTCTTCATGACCATTTGAAAGAGATTAACCGTTAACAATGTTTTTCATTGTTTTTACAGTGATCGTGTCAGACAGATTAAGTGTCATGCAGTCACACTGGGTTGCCTCACATTTATCATCATTGTTTTTGTGACCTTAATAATATGTGTTTGATGGTGTGGTGTGTAATGTGTGCAGTGATTAATAGTATGCGATTATCTCTCCAGTCTTCAGTTTTTGTCAGAGCAAAGAAAAGATTTGTTGAGATAGTGGTTGAAATGTGACTCATTCTCGATAATTAAAAACTTTGTATTCTAGATTTACATAAAAAATGTTTTAGTTGAAAAATGAATTATCAAGGTAAGTGCATTTTGTAACATGCTGTAAATGCAAAGTGTATTACAGATATGTTCCTCCCAACCATCCCCCTCAACTGCAGACTACGCTTTCATTTAACATCCATCAGTGGTCATGAATACATACTGTAGATGGACACAGTTGTAATAGGAGTCTCTCCAGTCTATGAATGTAGAGGCTAAACTTGTTACAGCTCTTATAATAAATTATTTTGAAACTGGTTAGTTCCTGAGCAGGTTCTAAAAAACCTGTAATGCTGCAGTAGTCCTTGATTTTCTACTCCACATAAAGCCTTTTTACTGTCTTTTGGCCTGTTCATCCCAGTCTTATTGGCTTCACATTATCTCAAGCTTTTCTTTGGCAATGTCAGTTATGTTGTTCATCCTACTCTGGCCATCTTTCCTTTTTCAAAAACACATTGTCCTCCAGAATTTTGAAAGGATGTGAATTACTTCACTTGATGATATATATATATATATATATAGACCAACCACTTGCTCCCCTTATCTTGTCAGTCAATAGAACACTGCAGTGCTTTTCAGAGCCTTTTTTTCCTCAGTATGCCATTTTATTGACTGTGTTTTCTCTGTGTACTTCTGTCAGCTAAATGGTATTGTGGCATAAGCAATCACTCACGAGGAGGCTTAACGAACATCAGGCACAGAGTGCATGCTGGAAAAAAATCGTTCTATTAATTAATGGTGTAATTAAGGTTTTGTCATTGACGTGCCACTAGCTGACAGGGATGGATGGGCTACTTGGTCCTGCACCAGGCAGTCGCACATTCGATAATGAATGGCAGCTATTACCAGCACGTTTGGGTGGTGATTGGGCCACCTGCAAAGGCTTGGCTTCCCCACCTCTCCTTGCTCTCTTACCTCCCCAAGCCCTTTATCTGTTTCCAACACTTTGGTTTCCCATTTCTGACCTTATCCTTCATTTAGCATTCTCCTAATTTAACAGTCTATTACAGTTGTGCTTACATATCCTGCTGCTCTAACTGCCTCGATTTAATATCAGAGAAATTCCCCTTTTCCCTTAATATTTTTGTTGGCAATTATTATCAGCTTTTCACATTCTTTGCTTAATTTAAGCTAAGAAAAATATTCACGTTGTGTTAAGCCAGGCTCAAACCAAAGGAGTTTTGAGTCACTTTAGCCCCGATTTGCCCTCCTGGCAATCTGAGGAGAAATCTGCTCTGGGACCTTGCCAGTACTGATGCTCGGACCAGATTATCTGGTAATGTGAGAGGTTTAAAGATCCCGGCTTAAACCTCCCGAACTGCTCACCAACTCATCGGGGCTCATCCTTTCGCCTCCAGACTCGTTTAGCCTTCTGCTTTTTTTACCCTCACTGTAAATCTTTACAACAGCAACTTGTTGTAGCGGTTGTACCGTACCTGTGTTTTCATCTGCTTTCCCCTGAGATCATGTGAGACAGATCACGTGAGGTGGTGCGTTACTACCTCTGGCTCAATAATCTTAATAAATATCCTAGTGTGTGATGCAACGTTATTTTCAAGTCTTGTAGTGTGAGCATGTTTGAGATTAAAGAAAAGAAAATCTCTGAAGTTTCTCCCTATGTGTGTGATGCCACCCGATTTCAAAATTTTAAAACGCCCATAGTCAGAGCCTGGCTTTAATGCACAGTATCTAGGTTGTCACTGTTCCTGAGCAAGACAATTTATCCTACAGTTCAACATTAAAGCGTGCTGGTACAAAATGTATTTCTGTTACTTGTTCAGCTTGGTACAACTCCGAAACTCAATCCAGCTGCATCACTTTACCTCTGCAGGAAAGCATGAATGACAAATATTACCAAGGGTAATTTCAGCCCCGGGCATATAACATAGCTGCTGTAATTTAGGCTCTGATTGGACTAAAAACACATGCTTTAGAGCGCTACTTTAGCTACCAAAAGAAGCATTATTGCAAGGCACAAGGACCTGAGCTATTGATCCACAGCCCTGAGACAAGTTATTTTTACCCACTTACACTCAAGTGTACATGAACAGCTTGCACAGCTTATACAGTGCTGAAGTGCATCCCGAATTTGTCTTCGATTCAAAGTAATGAAAAAGTAGTGCTTTTTGCATGCAGCTTTTTTCCCTTATAAGCCAACTGAATCCTTCTAATCAACACCAGTGGTTCTGTCTTTAATTATTAAAACCAAAAGGATGGCATGTAATATTAAAACATCTTCAGGCACTCCACAGTTGTGGGGTAGGAGGATGATGGTGGTGATGATAGGGAATGATTCTAATTCTGAGAAGGTGATATTTTCATTTCCTATCAGTGAGATTGAATGGCTTTAGAGCTATTTGAGGCCAGTGTCAAAAATGGCAGTTCTCTTGATTTATGAAAAGGCTCATTTTATTATTTTACTGGGGGAGTCCTAAAGCGCACCATGTCTGAATGCTCATCATCAGAAAAGGTTTTTATTAGTCAACACAGATGTGCGCAATCACTTTCCCAGTCACACATGTGAGATTACTTGAACTGGAGCAGCACGTTTGTGCAGTATGAAATCCAGAACCCTTGGAGGAACCCAAACAGAAACACTGGGAGATGCAAATGTTGCACAGTAAGAACAAGGGTTGAAATTTAAGCCAGTGGAGGTGGAAAATACTGAGCCAACTTGCTGCCAAATATGGCATTGTGTGCAAAAAAAAAAAAAAATAGTAAAAAAAAAATGAATGCAGCTTTGCCTTAAAAAAAATGTAGAAAATTTTGGTACAGTACATCCTGATGAAAGCTGCCAAGCTTCAGTGCCCTTCTGCAATAACTGTGCAAGATTCAATGGCCAATTAAATAAAAGTTTTAAAAGGCTTTTCTGAAGTCGTCTCGGGTAGTTTTGAATTGCTTTCTGAAAACAAGCAGTGAGAGTTCATTATAGATCCACACAAAAACCAGTCTTAATTTGGCCAGTCTCCTTGCATGGGAAAAAAATGTTCAAAAAATGTAATGTAAATGCTCAGACATAAACTTATGAGAACGCATTTTGAAGGGATAGTTTAACATTTGCGAAATACACGCTTGTTTGCTTTCTTGCAGAGAATTAGGTGAGACAATAGATACCACTCTCACACCTGAACGATAAATATGAAGCAACAGCCAGACTGGAAATGGGGAAAACAGCAATCCTGGTTCTGTCCAAAAATATCTACCAGCACCTGTAAATCTCACCGGTTAATTTACATGCTTTATCTTGTTTGTTTAATCCGTACAAAAAACAAAGTTAAAATAACAGCAGTAACTTCCTGGACTCTTCAAAGGTTGCCTGGCAACTGCTTCCAGAAATAGCAACATAATGGAAAATGGAAAACAATTTTACACATTAAACAAATTAGATATAATGTGTTATTTAGTGAGTTTTTTTTAGGTGCTGGTAGACAGATTTTGTTAGCTGGACAGAGCAAGGCTATCCGTTTCTTTCTGTTTCCAGTCTTTATGCTAAGCTAAGTTTACTGGCTGCTGGCAGTATACAACAATATTGAAAATGGTATCTGTCTTATCATCTAATTCTCAGCAAAAAGGAAAATCAGCACATTCCCCAAAATTCAAATTATTCCTTCGTGGGGTGCACAAAACAACAACTTACTTTCAAGCCAACCTACATGTACCATTTATTATATTATTATTTTAATAATAGAGTCCCAACGAGCCCACAGTCTGAATGCTCATCAAATCACCAAATTGTTATTTGTGCACAGGTTTGTTACCTTTGGACAGAACCAGGCGAGCTTTTTCCCACTGTAGGTGGACAAATAAATCCTCAGGCCCATATTTCAGAATTTCAATATCTCATTCTGAAATCTCTCATACAATAATGTTCATAGGTTTCTGCTTTTTTTTTTTTTTTTTTACTCAACGTTGGGCTTTGTGTGTATCAGACTCCATTTTGTTGATTTCTTCATTTTGTCACTGTTGCCACATTATTCTAAAATTACCTCAAAATCTATTACGGCCCTTACATAATGAAATGCAGGAGCAATTTTCATTGCTGCAGATACTGTGCGGAGGCAGATGATAAACTGTTTTTTTTCTCTAGAGAAAAGAAACAGAGACACTTGTCCTGTAGTAATTTAAACTCTTATTGCCTGGCCTTGGTGAAGGTTTATCATTCATTGAAAGTAATCATTCTACTTCTGTGCCATCAGCAATTGTTCACGGTTATTCAGCCATATAGATCAGATTAGTCACATGCATGGCACAGTGCATTTTTTTCTCATCAGTCAGGCAGGCTGTAGCATCACACACACAGCCTGTTCATCGACATACATCCTTGTATTCTATGATCAAGGTTACCCTCTGCTTGGGATTCCTGACATGTTAACCTGCCATGTGACCTTTCCCTGGATCTTATTCTCCTTGAGTACCCAATTCTCTCCAATGTAATATCAACTCACTGATACCAGCCTCACAAAGGAAATTAGTCATTTCAGGAAATCAATCACCCTCATATAAATTCCTTTATCAAGTTGACCTGTTTCCAGATGAAATATTATAGGGAAGTGATAGGACTTTTGATTCCCTGCTCAAGGGCTTAGCTATTTCCCTTTTTGAAGGTTGAACAAATTTTCTTATTTGCTTGGTTAGTTTTTTCAAGCATTCACATGATGCACAGGATTTAATTTCACTGGCGATGAAGGATCTTGTGAAAAGCTTAAACATGCATTAAAATTGGGGGATGTAAACCATAGAAAAGTAATACCGCAACTTTATGAAATATATTTCAAATTGTGTGCCGCAAGTGGCTTTACCAAGCTAAGTATAAATACACAATAAATGAAAGTATGATCGCTTCAAAAACGCGTCAAACACGGGGCTAAAGCTGTTCAAATTTCAATTATCCCATAGGAGGTGAGAGGGGGAAAGAAGAATGAAGCAGAATGAGAAAAGAGAAGGAAGGGGGGTGTCGTCACTGAAATGCGAGAGAAGCTATATCAGTCTGATCAGTCATCCGTCCTCCTCCAATCTCCTGATAAAGCAGGTACTGCAGGAGGTGAAACGATGTGTATCAAAACCTCATGAAGATCGATGGCATCCTTCTGCCAGCTTTGAAAGAGACAAAAGAGGATGAGCGCGAGAAATAAAAAAGAAAAGAAGGCTATCTAAATTGGTCAACACAAAAGTGACAACAGCATGGAGACGGAGGAGATCGTGGGCTATTAAAACGTACAAGGAGGAAGACGGTATTACTTCTCTTTTACTTCTCTGCAGCCTGTTAACACAATGTCAGGATATGTGGTAAATAATTCCCAGACGAATGGTAGAGGGCCATAATCAGAATTCAGTGGGATGTTGAGCCAGGTGTGTTTATGTACACAGCGCTTAGGCAAACAGCAGAGCGACAGGTGATATCAGCTTTAAGAGCTTAACAGACCTAGAAATGCAGAGGTCATGTCTTGGATTCACAAACACTCTTGAGCTATAAGAGACGATTTCCATTTTCACTTCTCCCTCTTGCCATTATTACAGAAATTACTCAGGCATCCTTCCACTTGATTCACAATAGCGCTAATACCAAGGGAAGGTTTGTGGAGCTACAGTTTGAATTGTGCATGCGAGCTGACCACAATCTTGTTAGAAATCTGCTCAGACATTTTAAAAATGCCTCCAATACAAAAAAGCTCTTTTAAGACCAGCGGAGGATTAATTAAATTACAGCATGCTTTATCAAAAACAAGGAAGAAACACATGCAAATTATGTCCCTGGAAATCTTTTTTCAATAGATGTAAATTAATTTATATTTAGTGAACAACCGCTCTTATACGGCAATATTGTAATCACGAGTAAGAACAAAGAAACACCATTATCTTTTTAACATGTGCCATCCCATAAAAATAGATCTAACTTTCATCATATGTTTATCAGCGTCATCATATTATTATTCATATTATTCAAAACATTTACAGTACATTGTATGTGAAGAGTGATTATGTCTTTGCTCTTGAGAGCTAAAGAATCCGTTATATTTCACAGGGGAAAACAGGAGCTTATCACATGTGGTCCAAACAGAACGAATCAAAACAAATGCTGCTTTGTCTGTATGGTACGGTGAATAATGCACTGCAAAGTGAGTAAAATAAAAAACAAAACGCAAGAAAAAGTAGATATTTGTGAAGTGACATCGTAAGATGCGAAACACTATGAACAAAGGCTATATCAATATAGCCTTTGTTCATATTCGAATGCATTCACATGTTTGAGTTGTTGAATAGCAGAAGACATTTCTTCACTGACGCAGTCATGCCATAGGCCTTTTTTCAATGACGACATTTTGACATGTTGTGGTGGGACAAATACATTTTTACTTACGTTTTACTAACACCTGTGATTTCACTGCTATGACTTGTCAAAAAGGCTGCTGTGAAAAAGGTATTCCCTTTGTGTATTTGCTTCTCATTTGCACAGGAGAATTGTCCAGAGCTGCGAGTTGACCATCATGCTTACCTAAAATGTGTCTACACGATATGCCTCAGTGTCTGTGGTCACTTTGGAAAACGCAGCCCGTTCTCATCCACAACTCATCAGATATCGACGATTTGTCACGGCCCCTTGCGTCTCATCCAGACGCTCAAGGTAACCTTTGTAATGTAAAGCCGTCTGCGTCAGTTGAACAGACGAAGTAATGTGTAGTGTAGTGAATGTGAAAGCAGTGAATGTAGTTTACAAAGCAGGAAAGTGCCAAGAGAAGAGGAGGTCGGGCTTGAGCGGAGGGTCACACACACAACCTTTATCCAGGATAACAGAGTTTGTGTCCCGTTTGAAATCAAATGTCACTGGTCTTTTCCTAAACCACGTGGTTTTTGTGCCTAAACTTAACCAAATGTCTACGGTCTTTTCCTAAACCTAACCACGTTTTTTGTGCACCTTGTTGACCTTGTGCATCAGGATAAGATGCATGGGTGGCCAGATGGGGCCACTTAAAATCTTGGAGTGGCACGCAAAAGAAAAACCTCAACTGAATTTCAAGAATTCTGTTATGCTGTTGTTTTATATAAACTAGTTGAGAAGTATGTCAATATGAGAGTTAAGGAATCACATGATTGGTTTCTTATTTTACAGTAATGTTACTGCAACAGTGTTGGAACATGTAACCTGAGGGAGTTTAATATTGCTGTTCCTGGGTTTAGTATCTAAAGTATTAATATGGGGTTCTTACCTTTAAGGTTATCCGTTTTAGTTTAGCTATTTTGAAAGTACCTTTAAAGTTGCCAGTCAGCCATGGGCCTCTTTAAAATGCCAGCTTTTCTCAGTTTGGACCTAATAAAAAATAATCTGAGATGTCAGAAAAAGTGGGGGAAATAAATCCTGTTGACAAAGAATTCCTGTTTCACCATCCGTAGAATTAACACAATACTTCACAATAACTAAAATAAAACATTTTGATTGACATTGTCTCTTTTTGCTCTCTCATTTTCAAAATAATACAAATCTGGCCTTCTACACTTTGTTTTTTACAGCACATAGGCCTACAAAGCTTTATTTAGAGCTCAAATTAACACAAGTAGCCATATGAGCTTTATTGGAGTTAGATCTGCAGCCATGCACGTTGCGCTAGACATACACATACAGTGATGGGCAAACGATAATGTCGAGCCCTGACATGTTGCTAACATAATTTACAAGGCCCTGCTATTGAAAAGTGCTTGCAATGTGTTGTCGAGGAGACAGAATCTCTCACTTTCGGTGTCTTTTTTCCCAGGACAGCGAACATGACTTGCCAAACTAATGGCGGCATAACCCGCCCCACTTATGCCTTTACCACCCTAGGAAAAGTTTAGCTTGCAGCTCACAACTGAATGATGCACTGAATGAAAAATAAGTAGGTATATGGCGTATACCTGCGTATAGCCTGGACCTCACTACTGTTTAACATGTTTCTCAAAGTAAAATAACACACAATTGCAACAACAACATCTTAATGCTAACCGTTTAACTATAGAAAGCTAATTAATCCGCTTAATTGGGGAAAAAAAAAAACGTCCAGTGGATTTCCGTCATGATAACAGCCAGCCTCTCAGCAGCCAGTACTGTCAGCTCCACTCATTTCACCTCTTGTAATTCTTTGGTTAGTAAGTGACGACCCGGCACATTTCTTATTGTGTGAGTGAGTAATAAAGCCTTTACAACATATTTACAGGATATTTCAGATTAGAGCCACATGCAGTGAAAATATAACAGAACTTATTATCCTGTTAAACTTCTCTGTGATCAGTGCAAATCCCTCCAGTTAGCCTTTATTTGTCTATTAGACGTGGATCACGCCCTCTATATAGGTTTGAATCATTTAATTTGGGGTGAGCAGTACTGCCTTATGAGAATAGTCAAATATTAGGAATAGACTACATTATATTCACTTTTTTTTTCCAGTTCAGTGGTACGACATGTCATGCACCTGCTCCTTTGTTGAGGCTGAGTGATGATCAGAGGTGGGAGGGCCTGCAGATGGACGGGAGGGGCTTGTTAGCAGCTCATTAATCATTAACTGGGTGGATACAAAGAGACAGCAACGGAGAACAAAGAGACAGAACTTGCGACAGAAATGTCCAGATATGATGCTGTGTACATCATGTGCTTTAATGTTGTATCACAATCTGCAAATTGTGGTCATCTGTTAAAAATCTGTTCTAAACCCATTTTGCAAACCTGTGAAAATGCTTGTGAACAAATGCATATAACGGAAGGAGGAACAGTTGTAAATTATTTTGGTAAATTATTGAAACACTTGCATTTTGGCAGCATCCTCCCACAGAATCATATTGCACATTTTAATGTGTGTGTTTTAAGTACAAGGGACTTTTGTTGTCTGAGTGACGACTGGATGGCTGCCAAATTCGGGCCTGCCCACTCTTCACATAGCCAGGCACAAGTGATGTTCTTTTGCTCGTTTCCCTTCGCCAATAATTAAGGTTCAATATATCTGCGTTTATAGTTTATATATATATATATATATATATATATATATATATATATATATATATTCATGGTGAATTTTGTGATCCAGTTAAGTGGATAATAATTGTCTTTGCTCACAGGAGCTTCATGCAAGCCAAAATTCTAGAGGGGCAGAGTTAGAGAAGGGGCAAGTTGGTCCTAAATAAAAATAAATAATTGCAAATTTGCAGTTGTAGATTGTATATTGTGGAGCAGTTGCAATTGGAAACATAAACTCAGAGACTTTGGCTGGATCATTTTAAAACTTTACGAAATCATTTTGTAGCTCATCTCCCACTTTATATTAGGGTAAATGGTGTATGTATTGTTATGGTTATTGACAATGACACTCACTTATTCATTCACTTCTGCACTAGCTTCTACACTTTTGCTACTTAAAAAAAAAAAAGCTAAATCCTGTCTGCCCAAAATTTTATTATTTTTTTGTTTTTTACAAAATTCAAAAACTCACACTTCTCTGTTGTATGCCTCTGCAACACGCTCTCAATCTCAACCCGTCACCGCCACCGCCATCGGCTGCCACCGCCATCGGGATTGCCGCTCTCAGATGCCCTACTCTGCCGCCGCCGACTGAGACAGAGGCTTTGCTGCCCAAAGAGGATGACAACATCTCATCGGTGTTCGCTTCTTCAGCATCACACGGAAGTGCAGTGCCAACTTACAGTTCGCCAAGACTTCCCATGGTAATGAAGATAGTGCCATGTCGTGTTGGGCTCCTGCTGCCCCCACCGCTCATCCCCAAGCCGGCATCCAGTAAGCCGTCTTTGCAAGGACCGTCAAGCCCCCAGCAAGCGTTGTTTGTGTCACCCACCTCCCCTTCCCGTGTTGAGTCAACGTGGAAACATCCTCTAAATCGCAAAGTTCCTGTTGCTGGCTTGGCGGATTTTCTCAGAGTACAGGGCCTCACGGGGACGTCATGTCCCGGTGGCCCTCACTGCCCTCCTGTTGCCACAGTGATCTGGATGGTTGGCAGACAGAAAACCGCTCCCTCCCTCGTAGTGTAACAGAAAGACACTGTTGCTATTGCCATGGGACGAGTTATGGCTCTAGCGACAGTGGGACCGTGTCACATGTGGCTAGGTTTAACTGCTGTTCCAAAATTTTACTGAAATGATCTCCTAGGAGCCCCAGTCGACGCAGGGACAGTTTCCTCAGTAGCCCAGCCCCTGAAGAGACTGGAGAAGGAGAGAACACCGCCGCCATAAAGTTATGGTTATGGCGGCCGTGGCTTCCCCCCAGACAGCACCAGCTGCGACTTCCCAGCTACCACCCCAGTGAGACTGCGAGGGTGCAGAATGGAGTCAGAGCTCTGTGTCAGCCAAGAGCCCAGACTGCCCCTGCTGCACAAAAATGTCTGTTTGCGGGGAGGCAGGCATCATCTGTTGCTGCCTCCTCCTCTCATGTTCGTGTTCATGATGTGCCTGTTCTTAACGTTCAGAATGTTAAAACTGTTTTGATTAAAACAAAATAGACTTCTGAAAGAGCTGATCCCCCCCCCTCCCCCCTTCACACAGTTTTCACATACACCTGTTGCCCGGCTCTTGTCTGAGGGTGTCTCAGGCAAAGAGTTGCATGTGCCAAAGCACTCACACATACACACATGGACCCTCCAGTTCTTCCCCAAAGCGAAGCAGGCCAGCGTGTAGGCGTGAGTCTGGTCTCAAGCGTCAGCCGCTCCTCAGCTGACCGCGTGCCCTCTGACCCAGTTTATGGGGAATGGTGCCAAGTTTGCACGCTGATAGAGTGGATGGACATAACGCTGAAGCTGGGGGCGTTATGTACTTAAATAACGTAACATAACTTCAAAACAAAGTAACATTATCACTTGGACTTGAACCCTAGTCTCCTGCAAGAAAGTCCTGTGTTTGTTTCTCGCTATTTATGCTCTTAGACTTATGCTCTTAGACTTATGCTCTTAGGCAAGGATGCACAAGGGTTTAACGTACCAGCAATGTAAATGCGTCCACGTCAGTATCAGACGACTTCAGCAGATGACGTAGTGCAACGTACTACATTTTCAAAAGCGAGAAAGCGCCGACAGGGGTGGAGGTTGTGGTTGAGTGGAGGGTCACACGCACAACTTTCACCCAGGAGACCGGAGTTCGTGTCCCATGTGAAACCAAGCATCACCAGTCATTTCCTGAACCCTAACCAAGTAGGTTTTGTGCCTAAACTTAACCAGAGATCACAGATCTTTCCGTAAACCTAACCATGTGTTTTTTGTGCCTAAAATTAACCAAAGTGACGTAGACCTTCTGCGTCAGGTTGCGCATCGGATATGACGAGAAAGGGGCATGACAAAACGTCGATATGTGACGAGCTGGGATGAGAACGCGTTGGCAAAACACATCACTCAGCACTGATGTGCAACAGAGTGATGCGTGCATGTGTACCTGCTGTTGTAAACTGATTTCATCATGCAACTTTCAGAACAAACCAGACCCCCCACCCAGGGGACAGACACATTTAAATGTATACTTAATGACAATAGAATAGTTAGTGCTGTGCCTAAAATGCTAATAATAAGCATAATAATGTGGAGTATTTCATATATAATTATATTATTTTTTATATTTGCATTATTAATAATGTATGTTTTATTACATTATAACCTACTAAAACATGCTATTTACCATCGTGTAATGTACTTATGTAATGCACACTGTGACTAAGGTTACAGTTTAATGCACAGGCCACTTAACATCTGTCAGCTGATGGGAGAATTTGTTATTAAGCCCCCAGTGAAGTGCATTTTAGAGCCAGTGATGTCACATCAACCTCAGCACATGATGTTGTTTGTTTGTGCGGATGCAAATTTAACTAGAAATTCACTAGAAATTCTAAAGCTCAACAAATATTACGGTCATTTGAAAATTTGGCACACAGGCTTTGATTATTACTTCGGAGGATGGTGTGCATACATGTGTGATGATTGCTGTTGACATGTCTGCTTTCACTGACAAGTGCTATTACATACAGTATTTAGGTCATGATGGCATGTTTCCCAGTTGACATGAGAGGAGCTCACAATTAAATGATTTTGTTATACAAATGTAGTCCACAAATATGTAGTAATGATTTAACAGATGAGGCTTTAATATATCACGGCCTGTATTTGCCCTCTGCTAAGTGACTGGAGTCGAGTGGTGAACTGGGACAGCATGCACTCTTTGCATTACTCTCATGTAGCACAAGAAGTTTGCAGTGCTGGAAGAAGTACTCATACCTTTTACATAAGTAAAAATAGCAGTGCCTCAGTATAAAAGCCCTGCCGGTCAAGTCCCAGGTTGTGAATCTCCTCCTTGGAATCAAGATTGGTTTAATCTTAATTTGGAAAGTAACTAGTAACTGAAGGTATGAAATAAATGTAGCTAAGTTAAAATATAATATTAGTAGTGGGAAATAAAATAACTCAAGTACCTCAAATTGTACTTAAGTAGAGTATTCGAGTAAATGCACATATTTTTTTCCCCACTACTGGTATGATGTGATGTAAATTTGAATTTGAATTCAAAAGAATCTTGTTGGGTGGAAAATTAGCCTGGGCAGATTGCCCAGGTAAGGCCTATGTTTTGAAAACACTGATCTGGCATACACAAGCTGTTTGGGCACTTTCCAAGGTACATCATAAATTCGTTCTTCATACCTTCCCTCTGCTGCTGTGAAAGCCACAGCCAAAATGTTCTCCAAGCACACAACACCAGAAAGAGCTGGGGCAGTGATGTTGTTTGTGTAGACTGACAAAAAACTGCCCCTACCTATAGAGGAAGTCTGTTAACCCACTTCTGAGGCTACATTATGTGCCATTAGGACAACATTCAAATTCTTAATAGGATTATACAATATAATCAACCATGTCTCCTTAAAAGTGCATTCATGTACCACGACTTTGTACAGCAAACATGTTTTGATAGAAATGCAACATAATCAAAGGTTTTTAATGAACAAATATGCAAAGTTGCAAAATGTTCATACTGGTCTTTTTCCTACTCTGAGAACACACAGCAAGATGCTGAGTGTAAGCTGCAATGCAAGTAAATGTGACACACTACATATTATTATTATTGTTTGTATGTTTCCAGGGGGATTAGAATAATTTGCTACAGAAGGTTTTTAATATTACATGTTTTGTCTTTACAGTCATTTATACATATTATATATACTATATAATGCATCCACACTGAATATGGTATTTGGTTATGAATACTTGTGTGTATATATATGTTTTAGAGAAGATGATGATAATGTCTTGTACACACAGTAGCCATGGTGATCTATAGGGTCACATAACTGATCAGTGGATTGGGAACCAGAGGCGTGTGCTACGAAGCAAGATTAATGGGTTAGCCAGGTATGTTGTCTAAAGCCAGGGTTTCTAATGTCACAAAGGTAGTTCTCTTTTAGCCTGCGTAGATCACCATGGTAACTAATGCTGCACACATTACCTGGTGTGGAGTAGATTATGTTCAGAGTTTCAGAGCAAAATCGACTATCAACTGTGCTTCCCTTTCGGTAATTCTTTTCCTGACGATATTCCTCTGTGATATAAAGATTTTCAGATGAGGAATCACTCTCCATTATAACAACCAGTTTCTCTTTACTGAAGTAGGCGGCACGCGATCAGTTCATTTTGTGCAGATGCAGAGTCAAATGACGCACCGCCCTATAACTTGCATGCAGTATAGGACAATGCATCTTACACATACAATGAGTACGTTTCTTCCACAACTGGTTTAAACTGTTCAGCTGTTTCCTTGTAGTTTTTAAGAGACAGAATTGGTTAAAATGTTGTTTTTTCTTTATCTAGAATGAAAATCTCACTCTCTTTAAAGAGCTATTATGGTTTTAATTTAAAACGTCATGGTGGTTATTGATATAACTATGATTATTATTTGATACAACACAGTGTGAGAAAATATTCTTAAAATCATACACTTAGAATTCCGTGTTCATCCGATCACCACAAATAAAACCAAATCTACCACTCTTAGGCTGGATATCACTACAGACTGTTGTGTACCAGGGAGATGAGAGGAGGGGATGTTTGTCTGCTCAATATTGCAGCAGACCAGTCAGCCACAGCACGGATCTGTGTGCAAACACTTCTGTAATAAGAAATTTGTATCTAAGTATACCTATGCCTTCTCCAACAGCAGTCTAATTTCATGGTGTGTCGTGTTTATTCTCGCAAGATGTTTGACCCCTTATGGAACAATTCAAATTTAATTTGTTGCAGAAAGATCCAAAACACCACAGACACCGAGTCACCGAGTTAAGCCTTCCATACATGGAAAATCACTGTAGGGGCACTGGGGAGTGATTTGTTGGAAAAGCAGTTTATTTATAAGGGGATTTGTGCGGATCTGCACATAAACACAAACAATGGAATAGCTTTTATCCTATCACAAACCTTATTACAATAATGTTTTTAATTACAGTATTTGGTCTCCCAGTTGTATACATTATTTAATAGAAAATTCACATGAACAACTTGGCTTTTTCATAATAGAACATGTGTTTTCTTTGGTCAACCCATTTTCCATGCTTACACGTTCCAGTAAAAGCCATTAACACTAGCTTAAATTCACAATAATAACAACGATTCAAACACCGGGCATTGTTTTCCCTAAAGTTTCATAAATGGGATGAGTGATGTCTAAGATATAAAATTGTGCATGGACCATGAACCAACAAACAATGGCATGACCTTTGAGCTACTCACTGTGATTCTGATAATACCAGGACTCAGTGGTATGATCCATCATGATGAGTTTCAGTGGTGAGACCCTGCATTTCTCATTTTAAAGCCAAGACAGTGTACAATAAATAGAAATTGTTCTTACAACGAAGCTAAGAGGTTTTTGTTTCATCAGAGCAACACAAATATAGTTGATATATCCCCGCAGGGTTAAACTTGTTGTGCAGGGAGATGAGAGGGGGGAATCAGGGAGATTTTTAACTCCCCATTATTGTCGGCAATCAGGGTCATCTCTCTGACCTTTTTATGGCGTATAGCGACTATCATTAAGATGCTAGGTGATTACATTGTGATTGGATAGTGCGAAAACACATAGGATCCAGAAGGAAATGCTTCCAGGACACATTAAATACCTGATTACCTAAGCAACCTCTGGAGGTTCACTATAATACAATTCAATACAGGAAACTCCCTCGAAAAATTACCATAGAGGTGAATCAACATTTGACCCAACACAGAAAAAAAAAAAGTATTATCAGCTTCACAATATTATTTATTATTTAGCAGTAATGGTCTGTGTTAAAGAGGCCATAGTATGCTCATTTTCAGGTTCATACTTTATTTGTTTGGTCTACTAGAAGGTTTCCATGCTGAAATAAAAAAAATACAACAGCACCTTTTTACTGTATATTGCTGCAGCACCTCTATTCACCCACTCTCTGAAAAACTGCTGCCCCCTGTGTTTCTGTTAGCATCATGAATGTCGTAAATAGACCTGGATTTTGTACAGCGGTCATTCGCAGAATTGCAGCAAAAAAATCATTGCCCCCCAAAATATTTTTCCCGTAGACCACCATTACAAAAAGATGTCTGTAATACTGTTGACAGGACACCTCAAACTGCAAACAAGGTTTTGATCCCTGGTCAAAAAAACTTTCCTTAAGTCAACAAAAATCTCTGATTGTCCTGTTTTTCCAGGTTGCAGATGCACAAGAAGAAAAACTAGTAGAAACAGCCGGTGCCTGCAATGTAATCTGAGCGTGTTCGATTAGGGCCCACATTAGAAAAGAGACACAAAGTAATATAAAGGGGCCAAAAGGGCCTATCACTCCTTACAGAGAAGGGGGGATACATTCACTCACGTAGTTCCTATACCTCTGGCTGAGCATCAACATTTCAGCACAATTAAATTGATCTATTGAATCTGCTTTATCCAGAAGAGGGTGGCCTGTACTCTCTTTATACTGTCACACTGTAATAACGGTTTTAAAACTCATGCCCAGAAAATAAAGTGTCTCTGGGACAACATATTTCATGAGCTGCTCCTTGGGA
Organism: Hollardia meadi; assembly: GCA_037974645.1. Classification (NCBI taxonomy): domain Eukaryota; kingdom Metazoa; phylum Chordata; class Actinopteri; order Tetraodontiformes; family Triacanthodidae; genus Hollardia; species Hollardia meadi. The sequence continues at coordinate 13,372,043 of JBBPCS010000130.1, forward strand.
ATATCTTTGACTGTTTGTATCTGCCTTCTGATCTCAAATGGCTAAATATAGGGTAGATGGGACGAACAAAAAACAAATAAATTATAGTCACCAATAATCCACTATTTTTACCAAGCCCATTTATTTTACAGAATTCTTAGCCTACATATCAAGCTTGAGATATGATACGTAAAGGACAGGGCTTATATAGGCTTTACTATCACAATGTCTTTTGGTAGATAATCATGAACTTCTTCAAGAAAAATTGACTTTCTGACAAGTCACAATGCAAGACAGCTGAACAGGCTACAGTTATCAGTTCCTTATCAAGGTGAGTGAATAGTTTAAACAGTCTGTCAGACATGGTCGTGCCATTTATTGCAGATCATTTGGCTGTGACAAAGTTGGCAGCAAAGACACAAACAGGAAGTGAGCCATGTCAATGCTACAAGGCTCTAATCATGATCAGATTTGCTCAGTAGTCAAGGAGACAGGCCTCACTGTACCTGTTGGCAGTGCACTCTGTTTGATGGGCCTCTGCAATTGCTGCTTGCATCAATATCTCCTGTTTAATGTGTCTAACAGACTGGGAATATGCAGGTCAATTGATGCAGACTTTAAACCCCTGAAGCAGACTTTAAACTGCCTTATCTGGTTACAACTTTGACATTTGGCTGGGGTTGCTACTGCCATGAGAAAAAAAAATCAATCAATCAAGTTGTATCCAAAGCTATATGTCAGATCCACAGCAGAAGAATACTTCACACATCTATTTCATGAGACTGTGCATGACATAGGATCAGTAGATTGCATGTTGCAAGCAAACTCCTGCACACTGTTTAACTTGTGAAAATGAATTTATTTCCTGTAATAGACCTTCATTTGGCAAATGGTTTATGACAATAATAAGCCAACTTAAATAGGGAGTGGCTGTATACCAAACATCAAGTTACTATGTGACGATCTCCAATACACCATACGCGGAGCCAGAAAATTGAGATACATTAATAAATCCATAAATAAAAATTAATTAATAAATGAATGAATTAATACTTAAAGTCCCAAAGGCTAAACTGCATTCTCAAAAAAGAAATATTCTAGAATATTGCAGGTTAAATATGTACAGATAGTTCTATCTCACACAGGCTCCGCCCTCTACTGTGTGAGATAGAACGTAAGGGTGCCAGGCAGCGGGGACACAGCCTTATGTACGCTGGGCTTCCATGGTATTCGGGTAGGCGGGTCCTGGAGGCCGGCTACGTTTCTGCAAGTTTTCAGTGGGCGAATACGTGATCGTGATTGGAGGATAATAATACCCAGAGTCCAGTAGAGGGCTCCGCCTGTGCTTATAGAACAAGAGTTACAATAACATAACTTTACGATACATTTAAATGGCAAGTAAAAAAAACCAAAACTTTCATAATAAATACAACAGGCCCTCAAAAAATTCCAATACCCAAACACCTATACGTCAATGTAACATTCATTTTCAGTTGCAACTATTAGGCTACTCCTCAAAATAAAGTGAGCAAAATCAAGTGTTTCCATAAGCTTTAGTGTAATTGTTGTTTTTGAGTAGCAGCTTGAAATGTGTTCCGGACCATTTAGAAAATGATTACTTGCCTAATGTGATAGCATTATTTAAAAGAGACAGTGCACAGCTTCACAGAATGAACCCACATGTCCTGACTTAGTGTGGTTCACTCTGTAGTAGTCTGATGAAACTGGGGTTGCTACAGAATACACAACATACAGAGCACACAATTACTAATACAGTTACCGGAATGTTGAGCATCTTTAAAGGAATGTGACGGAGACAAACATAAAACCTCTGAGACACACTGACTGCTACACACTACAACAGGAGAAAGAGAAAGTGCACACTCACCAACTGTTTCCTCCGTTGAAATTGACAGTTTCTCTGGTAGGCCTGTGAGATTTCATTATGGAGTTAGTATTATAGCATTATCTAAATGCAACACTCATTTGTACTTAGCAAGAAATATGTCCTAAAATGGAAATATATTGATTCCCTCTGACACAAAGTGGCAGTATGCATGTATAGACATACTGTACATCTTTACTGGCCCAATTATTTGAAAAGGTACTTTTACACTTGAAAAGTACAGTCATTCCTCAGCTTTGCAAACTGAAACACACATAAAGAAAGAAGGGGCAGGGTTGCATGTAACCATAACTACTCTATGTCAATTTAAGGTCATAGGCAGGGGAGCGATAAGTGTGTGGTTTGAAATCTTGCCAGATTCATTCAGGAATTGTTATAAGTTAATCTCAATTTCAAAAGACTAATAAAAGAGGCAATTACTTTTTCATGTTATAGTATTATAACCTGTTATGATGATAGATTTAATTTGGCATTTTAAAGTGCACAAAGTAACATCCAACAAGTTAAAAAAAAAAAAGAATTTAAATAGGAAAATGCAAAAAATGAAGGCAATGGATCAGTGCAACAACTTTAGTAACACAACTGATTAAACAATATGCAGAATAGACTACTTATTTTTTTTAAATGTGAACATAAGATATTTGTGTTTAACATGTCAAAGTAGAAACAGACACTTAACAGTGAAAATACTGTGCATACAAGCAACATGAAGTCAGGTTAATGTTAATGTTGGGGGTCTGCAAGACTTAAACGTGTTAACATTATATGAGATGGAAAACATTCTGGACAGAGGGCCGACTGATACTGACTGTCTGGGCAAATACACCACTCTGATAGGACAATAGACCTCATACAATCCCACCTATCATGGTGGAAACCAGCATACTCTAAAATACAAGAGCGGATGGTGTAAGATCGTATAATATTTCAAGATGATCTCTTTTTTTTTTTCAAGTTGTCCTCCTTAGCATTTGTCTTGATTTCTTTTCTTTGAGATCTACAATAAGAAAAAAAGTGATAAGAAAATGAATCAATCTTGTTCTGTGGCGCTACAAAAGTGTGAACTATAAGAGTGAAAGAAATATTGGACAGCCACACAGTCCTGTTATTTTGCTTGAATTGGCTGAGCTATCTTATTGTTATCATGGTTGTTTATACCTGCATGCCTGGAAATAGACATACCTCATAAGGAAATGCAGGAAATGCAGAGAAACACAGCTGCAGACTGGCAGAAAACAGCAGACTGAAGGAACAAGTCATGCAATTCACTGCCTTTCAGTATATTATGGATGTTTTATGGGAAAACATTTCATCAGTTGCAACAGTTATGGTTGCATTTGGCTGATGTTGGTATAGTAATTGATCATAAGAGGCAATGTGATCCTAAATTAGTTGGGAGAGGAAACTCATTAGGAAACAATTACAGTGACACATTCCTGTGAATCCCCACAGAGTAGTCTCACCGGCTGTCCCGGGCTATAGACTTAAAACCTGCAAAAGGAAGAACGTGGAATCTCATTCCTCCGCACCTGTGATTCCTCCTCCAGCTGCAGCCCCTTAAAGGCCATAGGTAATAGTTAAATTTAAGCATCTATTATGGATAAAATAGCAAATTGTTTTCTGTGAAAGGTATCTTGTTTAGCCTGTTGCCACTGTGACCTGGAGATGGATGAGAGGTGGAAAAACGATGGATGGTTAGGATATTCAGAGCTCTATTTTGGAAACAGAGAAGAGCTATGTTCAGGCCTAACAGGGTCACTAGAACTGAAAATAGTATTTGGGTTGCCGCTAACCTCCAAACATGTGGTTTTATATCTCACCTGTTGGACTTATTTGCAGTTCTTACTTAGATGCTTGCAAAAACATATGCGCGGCCTTACAATCGACTGCTATTCATGGATGAATGAGACCTTAGCAATGAGAAATATCCAATTTTCACAAACAACACGCAGGGCCAAGAACCAACAGTTTATACTGTATATGAACATACTGCATGAAAAGAGCATCAGGTAGACTTTAAGTGCCCTTGAAGTGGTCAGTCACGTGGTGTTGTTTGCTGTATTCACCATGCAAACATGATTATTGGCAGTCCCTGCATCAGACATCACACCATGCAAAATGACTGACAACAACTCATGACACTATTTTCTCAGCTGAATCTGTGCTTTTGGAAATGTAGCCATGGGGGAAAGCGACATTTTCTATTCTGCATCTCATTTGCAAAACATAAATTGTATGTTGTCATTTGATAATACCTTATCACTCTGGGCAGTGATTTGAATGCTAAAAGCTTGTGTTGCCTGTAAAATTATGTGTGGAGTCACCCTGGCATTTCCTCAAAAAAAGAGGAAACGGCTGGTAGCCACACACACACACACACACACACACACACACACACACACACACACACACACACACACA
>JBBPCS010000130.1:13376448-13420661 GCA_037974645.1 Hollardia meadi
AGTCTTGCATGGAGGCTAAGAACAATCTGGCAGAGAGTGAGTGTGAAGCAGGAGTTCATATAGGCAGGCTGATTGCATATCCGGAGCAGCTGAGAGAACAGGTGAGTTTGCTTGTCTTGATGATGTGGGCGTGACTGACAGGTAGAGTGAATCATGACACATTCACCAGTTGATATCCTTTTATTAAAAAGATATGGTCACTAGCTGCACATCCAGCACTATATAGAGTCATTGTACATCTCACACTTTGTTGGAGCCTCTTTGAAAAATCGTACTCATAAGACATGTGATAACACTAATCTTAGGAAACGCTATCTAATTCCTTATTAATCGTTAAAAATAATTCTATGGGCAGCAATAATCAAACTCTTTCAGTCTATGACTTGTGAAGTCATATGCCAACCAGTTTAAAAAAAAAAGGAATGGTGATTAAACCAATCAGAAATATCTGAGGCATACGTGTATTTTAAAGTTTCTGTTGAGCTGTTATAAAGATGAATTTGAAGTGCGTGTATTCCCCATCAAAAGTATACAACTCAGTTTGACAGGATCTGAAAAACTACTGGTGTTGTAGTGCATGTCAAATATCTCATAACTTGTTACTGCTTTTGCTCAAGGTTAAATCGTCCACTGAACAGAAGAGGATCTTGCTCAACTTTCTTTCCCTGGTTCGCAGCAGTCTTTGACCAGGATCCATTTCAGCCACTACAGGCGAGCTTCTGGCTTTCACATCAGTAAGAAAAGAGAATCAGAGAGAATGTTTGACCTTTTTTGGTGCACAGTCTGGAAAGTGACAATGAGAGGGGGGGAAAAAATGAGGAGAGAAGGAATGCAAAGGTAGAGAGCAAACTACAGTCAGAGGGAAGTTCTGGAGACAGAAGAAGCCTTTCTTATAAAGGATTTCTTGTATTTCTGGCATCTTGGAACTCTAATCCACCCAGGATATCTTCTTTGATCAAACAATGTGTCAATCAATGTTCAAAGGATTATTATGAATGGCATTTTACCTCTCAAATTGCAACCATCAGGCAGTAAAGAATGTGCTGGGTGCATGCAAAATGTCTTTAAAATGTTTTTTTTTTGCAATAATTAGGAAAGCACAGCAGTAACCGTGGGTTGCCCATGCAGTTGCCATATGGTGAACGAAAAAATTACCAAAAAATGAAGCTTTAACTCATAAGCCCACATGCTGCAAGGTTCTGTCCCTGAACATATCAAAGTACCTTGTTACTACCTTGGTACGTGATGTAACATCAGTTCCTGAAGGAAATTCATAGTTTGGATTTTACTGAAATCCCTTTCAAAGAAAATGAAAAACATTTCCTATCCAAGTTTTCACTCCCGTGTATCTAAACTTTTTAAGTTGGAGATGCCTGATTAGAAGCTTTTAGTGTTCAGGATCCACAGCATGGGTGATGCCAATTATCCACTGGGCCATTACCACTGTTTAGAGAAGATGTGCTGGCAAAAGGGTTTTAAGGGAAAAGGCCTAAATTTTCATCAGAAATAGCAGTGGCTCTTTTGCGGTATTGACAAGGAAAAAGTGAAACCAATGCACTCAGTGGGATTAAAAAAAAAAGAGTATTATTCATGCGGTAAATTACATTAATTCTACCCATCCTCATCACCATTTTGTATTAAATGCAAAAATCTGATAGAATGCTGGCTCATATTTTTTTCGTTCTGCACCGGGCTGTACAAGTGTTGTTCAGTCAAGCTTTTCATTGCCACTCAGATGTTTATGGACATAAACATAATGCACAAATGGCCATTCTCACAAAGTTCTTTTGTACAGTAGAAAATCTGATATGTTATGTTAGGGAAAGCAAGTAGGTTTAAACAGATATTGTGACCCTGGAGTATATCACATCTCTGGAGGGATCCACACGACACTTTAAGGGATGTAGGGAGGTAGTGTTCCTCTTTATAAACCACTTCGGTGTTTGTTTCTTTTTTCCCCCTGAAAATGTATAAATAAAAATACATGAGTAGGCTAAGCCATAGAAACAGAAAATTGTTTATATTTTTGCCAGAACATTCTAAGTAGATGATGAAATAAAAAAAAGAGTCTCTCCGTCAGCTCAAAATACAGCTTAAGTAAACAACACTTTCCATAAGAGAGTTTTGGCCATTAGTAAAACAACTCTGTCTGATTTTGAATCCAAACACCTGCTGGCAGGTGGTACAGTATCACAAGCAGTAATGTAATGTGATAATACCTTCACTGTTTTCCATGTGAATCAGCTGATTACAGTGTTTCTTACTTTTTTTTTTTTAAGAGGTCGAACAAGATGTTATTTATAATTTTTTTTTTTTAGGTATTACAAGGGATTCTGATCATTAGAGTTCTATTGGCTAAATAACTTTTTGAACTGTGGAAAGAGACGGCATTGAAAGCCAACCAGCGCTCACACTCTAAAATGAATGATTCTTACACATAAGGGTTTTTCTCACTTGTACTGGTGAAGGCCTGAGAGAGAATAATCACAAATATGTTAAATTATAACTAGTGCCGATAGAAACCTTTGAAAATTGAATTTATGGAACCTGTTCTTCTCCTAGCCAAAAATTGTCATTTTATATCCTCATAATTTTCTCACTGGGAATGTCATTAAAACATCATGTTACCCTAACAACAATACTCTCTGTGTGATGTTCTTTTTACATGTTACCCCAAACCCAAGCATGAGCAAATAATCTCTTTATATACAAGTAAAATCTTTCAAATGAAAAATGTTAGGTGCTGATATTTATTGTGTTAAGGGAATAATGAAACTCAGACAAACTACTGTATATCCTCGGGCTCCTTTGCATTGGTTTCAGCTTTCAGCCATGTTTCCTGCTTCTTGGAGTATCAACACCAAAGTTGTGACACCAACTGTTCAAATTTTCCAGCACCAGCTCCTCAGACCTTGTTTAAGTTAGAAAATACTAAATTGCCTGTTCGACCTTGTACTTTAATGGACACGGAAGATAAACATTTGTTCCTTGTATTATTCATGAAGCCAATTCAACAACATGAAGACGTCAGTGAGTCAGTGTTAGAATCAAACCAAGGTGAATAGTGTGATTGACTGTGCCTGCATATGGGGAATCATAAGGCCTTAGGTTTAGACCCTTCCCTTAGGCTCTCTCACCAGAAGACCTACAGCATATATTAACATGCTACATTATTCATCACTTATCAGTAGGTTGACTGGCAGAAACATTAGCTGCAAACAGTTCAAAACAGACCAAATAAGGAGATAACAAACCAATGAGATGAGTTACATTTGGAATTAGGAGCTGTGCAGTTGCAGCATTTGCTGATTTTATTCCCTTCTGGTGCATGAGTCAAGGTCATGTGACACATAATCACAGTAGAAACCAGTAATAATAAAAACAACGACCTCTTATGTTTGTGAGGCTCAATTTATTTTCAAGGTGAAATAAGATTTTACTGACCCATAAACATAATACTGTATAGTGTGGTGGTTAGTTGGTGATCATTACCAGAGTCTTAACAATTACTTCATAAGATGTGGGGTTTTTCTGGCTTTCACAGTGTAGTTTCTCTTTTCAATGCACCCAATCACTGTGCAATCTACCCGTGCTAACACACAAAAACACCTTAGAGACTTGGCAATACTGGAAAATTCTATTAAATCTAAACATGATTCTTGTTTTGCAGAAAAACCCAAGACACGCACGCACGCACACACACACACACTCCCATAAAGCAAGTAGAGGCAAGCCCTGACTTCCTAATGACTCCAACTGGCCAGCAGAGCAAGAAAGTGTTTCTCCACCGTAGAACGTTATGTTGTCACTTTTGGGTCCATGTCAGGGTGTCAGACTTTAAACTGAGGTGACAGATCGCTCCTTGAGTTGCTCTCTCCCAGCAAAGGACGTTGACGGCTGAATCCAATGGCAGAAAGGTCAGGCCACCAGGTTGGTTGCACTAATAGACTGCTGACCAGGCAATAAGCCAGCCTCTCAGGAGACATTTGCAGCGTAGTTCTCACCTCGACAGTGTGGGTTCTTGCCTGTCCTTCGCATCACCCCCATCACCTGGTGCCAACACTTATTCTCACTTGTGTTGCCTATTCATTCACACTTTGCTTCTTACTGAGTCACTCAATGTGTCATTTATTGTGTATTCACTCGTCCAAACGCATGAGTCTAAGTCCGGGTTCAGAAATGTGTATAGCTGGCTGTTTCTCTGAAGCTGTGAAGCTCACAGCAAGGTTCAGGCATTTGTGTAAGAGCACCTCAAGGTGGCAGTGTTCACCACGGCAGGGGACTCAGCCTTTAAGCTCAACAGCTTGCCACTCTCAGTAGCAGCTCAGGCAGAGAGCCGTGGATGAAATTGAGGGTTATCTGCTGCATTGAAATTAAGTAATAATTGGATAGCAGTTGGTATTAAATGAAGGCTGGATCAGTATGGCCGAGTCTGACTTCCATTCGATTAAATCGGCTGTTTTCTAGTTGCCTTGTGTCACTTCTGAGGTGTCATTTTGGGGCTTACTCGACTTCAGTTCCACAGTTCAGCCTCCCCTCGTTGCTTTGTAACTTGTCAAGTAAGATCATCTGCGGTTATAGGCAATTCCAAAGTCACATCACAAGCTCTTCAGATCATCACAGCTCTAGCACAAGGGCGGTAAACTTTAAAAAGAATTGCAATTTCACCCATTAAGCAAAGAGCTCATGCCACATGCTGCTGTATAGCTTTGATGGCAGGGATAACTGTCAAGGTTATTTCTTACGGACAAATGCTGATGACCGGCTGCCAAGTGTGGTGGACAGAGTGTGAATATATACACCCTGTGCAAACATGCTTAGACAACGGCTTCTCTGTCTAGAGTGCAATTATTAATGACTCTCACACAAGGCTTGTATTGTGCATGTCTGTGTTTATTCTTGGCAAGTCATATGCATCGGAAACCGTTGCAGTGCATCTTTTTTTTTTTTTTTTTTAAATATACTTCAGTCTTTTGGATTTTTATGTCTACCTCAATTAATCCAGCCCACCTGACAACAGCCTAACAGGTTGGCTTATGCGTTTCATGCGCGTGACTGCTATCTGCCTTTATATAATCACGCACAGTGTAAAAGCTATAGGACATACACTCTTTTTTTCTACATTATGATCAGCAACACTAGAAGCTTCATCATCATCGTCATCATCATCATCATCATCATCATCATCACCATCATCCCCCTTCAGCCTCGGGGTTTTGGTTAAGCGTCTCTGCAGCCTGCAGCATCTTCGCGGAGCATCTCACCGCGGACAACCCATCGGTCTGCATTAAGTGACGTGACTTAGGGCCAATCCTGTTGCTGCTCGGGTTGTCGACGCCACTGAAAGAGAGGGGCGGTGTCCAATGACGAGGGTCGGCGGGGTGGGGGGTGGGGGGTGTCGGTGTGGTGTACTTCACCACCCCTCCTATGGGTTTACACAGAGTTAGTGCAAGATATTCTGCTCTGGGAGTGAGAGTGCAAGGATAAACGGCACATACACGCTGCGTATCGGTGTCACTCTGAACAACCTTTACATTGAGGTTGGCATTTCCAAGTGGAATCGACTCTAAGATCCCTCTCTTTTTTTCCCCTTTTGCATAGATTAAATGCCTTCATTGTCCTTCTTTTTTTTTAACCTTGTGTCTATGTCGGCTGATTATTGACGTTGCTCCGTGAACTTGAAACATGACGGGACAGTGTCTCCTCTTGCGTTCACCTCATCGGCGCCTTCACCTTAACAGGTAGCCGAGAGGGCGAAAGCGCCGGTTTTCCTCGGGACGTGTACGGGAGATGAGATTTGATTTTGGGACCCGTTTTAATGGAAGACACCACAAACCACTGACTACCTGGCTGTGTCTGCTCGAGAGCGACGCTGATCACCGCAATCACCACAGGTCGCACAATTAGATCCTGTCCATTCCTGAAGTTAAATGGGGGAAACGGAACTGCGACATATGCAGCCTCTAATTTACCCCAATTTGCGCGACCAGCTGCTTTTACCCAAAACCTGTTATAGAGTGTGATTATTCCTGCGGGGCGATTATTATTTTTTTCTCTCTTTCCTGGACCCAAAGCTAGATCTGACTGAGAAGGATATCTTTACCCGAAAGAGCTCGCAGGCACACTGGATGAGAAGACTATATGAGCTGACACACTCCAGTTTTTCTCCTGCGCTCGAACGGATTTGGGTATGTACGATGAGAATAGGTCTCAGTTTCCCATTAAGAATACAAAATCTGACTGGGCTTATATTTGTAGGCTTCATTCATGCGTATAAATTTGTTCAGGAGCCCACACACAGCTGTTTAATATTGGCAATTTTAAGTGTAAGATTAATAAGACCATATAATGTGTAGTGAAGTTTTGTGGTTATGGGGGTTTGAGGCGTTGAAAATTCTGTGACTATAAAATGTCGAGGACTTAGAGGGGGAGAAAAAGACATGAATGGCTGCTTAAATGGTTGCTGCAGTGCTTTGTTGTTTTTTTTCTCCTCTTCCCGGAATTGTTGAATTGAATTGTTGTTAAGGCCTGTTGGGTGATTTCATATGGAATGATTTTCAAATCATCATCAAAGTGGACTAAACAGCTGGCTGAGGGGGGTTGTTTGGCAAATACATTTAATTCCATGTGCATGGCAAAGTTGTTTCACTGAAGAGAAACTCTGTCATGTATTCATAGGTTTTGTCCGTGGAACATTCCTGCCATCGCCTGCAAGGGAGGCACTGCCTGTGACAACATAGAAAGAAACCTCGTGAGTTGTGAAGGCTGGAAACACATTTACATCGTCATGGATTTAAAAGATTATTACCTGTTGGGTGCCCTACTTGCCTGCTTATGGATAGACCCTTCAATAGCGCAAGAGCTAATCTACCCCATCAGAGAGGAGTTGCAAGAAAATGTCCTCATTGGAAACATACCAAAGGACCTAAACATTTCCCATACAAATGCTGCCACTGGAGCAAGTGCTAATCTGGTGTACCGGCTTGTCTCCAAAGCGGGAGATAACCCACTGGTCCGCGTGCTGAGCAGCACTGGCGAGATATTCACAACATCAAACCGAATTGACAGGGAGAAGTTGTGCCCCGGTCCGTCGTTTGAGGACAGCGAATGCTCATTTGAAATTGAAGTAGTCATCCTGCCTAATGATTATTTCAGGCTGATAAAGATCAAAATAATTGTCAAAGACACAAATGATAATGCCCCCATGTTCCCGTCCCCTGTGATCAACATCTCCATCCCAGAGAACACGCTCATTAACAGCCGCTTTGCCATTCCTTCTGCTACTGACCCAGACACTGGCCCCAACAGCGTCTACAAATATGAGCTGATCAATGGGCAGAGTGCCTTCAGCTTAGACATAGTAGAAACGCAAGAGGGGGAGAAGTGGCCCCAGCTCATTGTGCAGCAGAATCTGGACAGAGAGCAGAAGGATACATATGTGATGAAGATCAAAGTTGAGGATGGTGGCAGTCCCCAGAAATCCAGCACTGCCATTCTCCAAGTTATAGTAACAGATGTCAATGACAACAGACCGGTGTTTAAAGAGGGTCAGATAGAGGTGCATATACCAGAGAACTCACCTATTGGCACGTCTGTTGTGCAGCTTCAGGCCACGGATGCAGACATAGGGGCAAATGCAGAGATACGTTATGTATTTGGGACTCAGGTGTCTCCTGCTACTAAACGACTCTTTGCATTAAATACAACATCTGGCCTAATCACAGTGCAGAGGCCTCTGGACAGAGAGGAGACTGCTATTCATAAGCTCTCTGTTTTAGCCAGTGATGGCAGCTCTAGTCCCGCCAGAGCTACTGTAACCATAAATGTGACTGATGTTAATGACAATCCACCTAATATAGACCTGAGATACATAATCAGTCCCATTAATGGCACTGTTTTCCTCTCGGAGAAGGACCCCATCAATACCAAGATAGCTCTCATCACGGTGTCAGACAAAGACACTGACATCAATGGCAAGGTCATTTGTTTCATAGAGAAAGACGTGCCCTTCCATCTCAAAGCTGTGTATGACAACCAGTATCTGTTGGAGACATCTGCGCTGCTGGACTATGAGGGGACCAAGGAATACAACTTTAAAATCGTAGCTTCTGACTCTGGAAAACCAAGCTTGAATCAGACTGCCTTGGTAAGAGTGAGGCTGGAGGATGAGAATGACAACCCGCCCATTTTTACACAGCCAGTTATTGAGCTGGCTGTTATGGAAAACAACAAACGTGACCTGTTCCTCACTACTCTTAGCGCCACCGATGAGGACAGTGGAAAAAACGCAGAGATAGTTTATCAGCTGGGACCAAACGCATCGTTCTTTGATCTCGACCGCAAAACTGGGGTCCTGACGGCATCCAGGGTTTTTGACCGGGAGGATCAGGATAGATTTCTCTTCACTGTAACGGCAAGAGATAATGGGACGCCCCCTCTGCAAACACAGGCAGCAGTCATTGTAACTGTGCTGGATGAAAACGATAACAACCCCAAGTTCACTCATAACCACTTTCAGTTCTTTGTGTCTGAGAATCTGCCTAAATACAGCACCGTGGGGGTAATAACTGTGACAGATTCAGATGCTGGAGAAAATGCTGCTGTTTCCCTTTCCATACTGAATGACAATGAGAACTTTATACTGGATCCTTTCTCTGGGGTGATAAAATCTAATGTGTCATTTGATAGGGAGCAACAGAGCTCCTACACTTTTGATGTCAGGGCTGTGGACAGTGGCAGGCCTCCTTGCTCCTCAGCTGCCAAAGTGACCATCAATGTCATTGATGTGAACGACAACACCCCCATCGTCATCTACCCCCCCTCCAACACATCTTTCAAGCTTGTCCCTCTTTCCTCTATCCCAGGATCTGTGGTAGCAGAGGTGTTCGCTGTTGATGGTGATACAGGGATGAATGCAGAGCTGAAATACACCATTGTGAGTGGGAACAACAAAGGGCTGTTCAGAATCGACCCTGTCACAGGGAATATTACTCTGGAGGAAAAACCAGCAGTGACTGACATAGGCTTACACAGATTAGTGGTCAATATCAGTGACCTAGGATATCCCAAATCTCTCCATACTCTGGTGCTGGTATTTCTGTATGTGAATGACACTGTGGGCAATTCAACACTCATCTATGATCTCATCCGACGCACCATGGAGACCCCAATTGACCGAAACATTGGTGAAAGCAGTGAAACTTATCAAAGTGGTGACTATTTAACTATAATGATAGCCTTTGTCACCGGGGCCTTAGTGGTGATTATTGTCATCTTTGTCACCGTGCTGTTGCGCTGCCGCCACGCTTCCAGGTTCAAAGCTGCACAGAGGAAAAAACAGGGGGCTGAGTGGATGTCACCCAATACAGAAAACAAGCAGAACAAGAAGAAAAAGCGCAAGAAAAGGAAATCCCCGAAAAGCTCCTTGCTCAACTTTGTCACCATCGAGGGGAACAAACCTGACGATCCGGCCCACGAGCCAATCAACGGAACCATCAGCCTGCCCACTGAGCTGGAGGAGCAAGGGATTGGGCGCTTTGATTGGAATGCCACACCTACCACAACCTTCAAACCTAGCAGCCCAGACCTGGCCCGGCACTACAAGTCCGCCTCGCCGCAATCGGCCTTCCACCTCAAGGCCGACACTCCGGTCTCAGTGAAGAAGCATCACGTAATTCAGGAGCTCCCGTTGGATAACACATTTGTTGGGGGCTGTGACACCCTTTCCAAGAGGTCCTCCACGAGCTCCGACCACTTCAGTGCCTCAGAGTGCAGTTCCCAAGGAGGGTTCAAGACGAAGGGGCCCATGCACACCAGACAGCAGGTAAAAGAACACTTTTACTGGTCTATAAGTACTGCCTATAACTGCCCTGTTCCACAGTGTTAAAGTGCAAGTCTAGATTACAGACTCGCTCTTAAGTTGCTGTGAAACAACAGTACAGCAGACATACTGCTTCAGCAAGTTCAACTGTAAAACTTAAACAAAGAAAAAAGGTAGAGAAAAAGAAACTTGCACAATCGCTAAGTAATGGAGTTGATTATGGACTTAATCACATGCATACATTTGGGGGAATAATTATAGACTGATGTTTTGTCATTAATATCTGTTAATTCATATTTAACAAAATGCAAGTGGGTGAGTGATTGCCTTGCCTTATTTTGTCTATTCAGCACCCAGGTTAGATCACTGGTAAAATGTACCAGCCTAATATTAATTGTGACTCAATGTTCTTTGTGAAAGAAACATTTTTTTCTTACCTACCTACTCGGATTACTGTTTTCATCAGAGATAAATGCTGCACACATCCTCCAAAAACTTAGCTGACTTTCCACCTCTCTCCTCATAAAACTCTTGAGTGTATTCATGTTTTTTTTTTTTTTGTTTCTTTGTTTTTGGTGTGTATTTTAATATCACAAAAGACCTTTTCAACACCTGCAGTAATAACAACAGACAATAATTAGTCTGCTGCGGTGGTACTGTGAATGTCACTGTAGGCTTTGCCACATCATCTATGCTTGAATTAAATGCCTCCTCTCAAAGCACACTAGCGAACTGAGTGAAGCTTGTCTGGAACTTGATACACATCCAATTCAAAAAGGATTAGCCAATAATGAGCCTCAAATTTCAACGTAATCCATGCTGCGTTTTATCAAAGCCTTATTAATTTTTCTGCTAATAAAGCAGCACTACACAACACACAGTTCTAATCTAATGGAACACACATGGACAAATACAGGGAGAAGCAGAGAAGAGGGAAGAGAGAAGAGAGGCAGAGTGAGTGTGTTGTCTGTGGGTCAGGCTCCATGGGTGGTGGTACTGAACCTTTAGGTGGCAGTGTTGCGCTGCATGGCACAGCCTGGCACTACGCCAACCTGCAGTGGACTTATAAATGCAAGGGAGGGGAAGAAAGAAGCTAAACCTGTGTTGGTGTTCTTAGTGAAATACTCTTGCCTAATGATGTGGAGGCTGCACAGGGAAGATTGATAATGGCAGTTAGAGATGTGAGTGATAAGATCTATCCGGAAGAGAGAGTGGAATTACAGGGGTGACACTGTGCGACTCCTATCAAAGCATACCTCCAGGTCACTGCATCTGGGGTTGCGTTTAATGTGTTTCTGTGTGAGAGGCAGCAGTCAAAAGAGGCATTCAGTTTGGTGTCATTTGCCAGGCGCCGTTGGTGTGTTTGTGTGTGTGTGTGTGTGTGTGTGTGTGTGTGTGTGTGTGTGTGTGTGTGTGTGTGTGTGTGGTTAGTTGATGTGTGTGAGAGGGAGAGAGACAAGGCGATGAAATGGGTTATGATGGGGGGTGGGGGTGGGGGTGGGGGGTACTCAGCCCTAGAGAAGGACAAATGCGATATGACACTATACTGTAAGTACAACTTCATTGATTCGCCCAGTCATCCCACAATTCCATACAAAATTTATTGGAATCGATAATTCTGACAAATGATTCAAAGACGCAGACAAACAGAGCAACTGTGTTCTATATAGTGCCACGATAATATAAATAATATACTGCTGCGGATACTTTTGCTCACCCATGTTCCTCTGAAATGTTCCGTACGATCTGATTAGTATTTTTTCGATGTAGTTTTGTATAACGTAAATGCAATCCTTATAGAAGCTGACGGTTGACACCGACCTCAAGTCGTATCTCAGTCTAATTCCACCTTCTTTTTCACTCCTTAATGACAAGAAGCAGTTCAGTTGAGCCTTGCCATTCCAACCATCTTCATTCTACACCGTTGCCTGTTTTTAGAACTGCAACATGAAACATAAGCATCACATCCTTTAATCGTGTCATAAATTCATTACAAAATTGTTATTTGTTAATCGTTTAGACAATATTATTTAGATCTAGACAATACCCACTGCCATTAAAAAAAAAAAAAAGTCCTGGGGAAGTGCCATTCTTCCTTTCAGCAATAGTGTACCTGTAAATAACTCAAACAGATGTGCTGTAATATATTGACTGCACACAAGGGTACATTTTCTTATCTCAAATCCATTATTACGAGAAGAAAATGTAATTTTCTACCTTTCCGCTCTTAGCTAATATCTATCTTTGGAGATTTGTAATGAAGACTCTTAAGGCATATCTGGTTGGTGCTTGGTCGTAATTATTCCAAAACATCTCAATGATAAGGCTCCCACTTCAGATTTGAGGTTAAATGGCAGTTACTGAATGTGGTTAAAATGACTGCGCTGCAATGACTGTCTTACGGGGTAAAGCAGGGTATGTTACATATTTCGATTGTGTAGCACTGTGCAGCCATTTGTATTGACACATGAATGTCATCCCCATTTCATGAGCATTGATAAGTAGATGCTTATCCCGTATCTCCCATTACGTTTTAAACTCGGCCTGAGTATTGAATAAAAACAAAGAGAAGATTAGATGTAATTTTAAAAAAAAGAGTAACACCCCCCAACCCCCCCCAAAAAACAATTACCTTTGAGTGAATCTTTAAACAGGCAGTATATCCAAAAGGTAATATCATCGGATTATCATATCATATTTCCTGCAGAGTAGAACCGCTTTGAAAAAAAGATAAGAAATGCATTATTGAAAGATTCCTTATACATACATAGATAATAAAAATAAGTCAATATTGTTCAAAGTGATTAGTTACTCTTGCAGTGTAGTTTTATGCACTACATTAAAAATAAGTAAGATGCTGAGTTGTCGCACCATATGATGCATCACAAAGGGATACGACAGACTGATACTAAGCTTTGATGATACTTTGAGTAACAAATCATCATCAATCACCCATTGTTGCCTGAATTTGACACGAAACAAGCAAATAAGTGAAAGAGGATGTTCAACCGAAAGACACTTTTAAAGCTGAGGGGAATAGCTTTTACAACTGACCTTCTCTCAAAGAAATTCTATGCAGCATCAGCACCAATCAATAAATAAGGAATCTGAAAGGGAATTGATGAACAAGTATGCAGAGAGAAAGAGCAAAGCATGAAGGTTTTTAGTAGTGTTTGCCTCTCAGAGAATTGAAAACATAGGGAAGGGAAATAGCAGACAGCCGTGTCATCACAGACAAATGCCTTGTGGAATCAGCCTTATAGGGACTCCAAACTTGGCTGATAGCAATAGGAGCAATCTTTCCCTTTGCTTTCTCTTCCCCCCCCCCCACTTATTATTTACCCTCCAGGGACCTACATTAGTGTAAACAACACTGAGGGGAAAAAAAGCATGAAAACACTGTCCTAGTTTCACAAGGCAACACAAGCATCTAAGAAACCAAATATAATCATAGCCGTGCCACAATCAGTCTTGCTTTCTTCCTTTTGGTAGAGGAGATATAGATGTGGCTCACTAACATAACATGAGCCCAGCAGCTACGTGTTAACCATGTACTGCACATTAGATCCCAAGGCCCCATGTAGTGCACATATGGTTTTACTGAGAGTGCAGGGATTGAAAGTACTCATAAAGATGGTGGATGAAACACCGTGCTGAATCAATTGAAATCGGCATTCTAGGTTCTCGCACTTCACCATTAATCTTAAATAAATCCTATGGTGAAAGTGAAAATAAGGGTCTTAATTTTCAGATTCATGTGTGTGTTCTTGCAGACACACGATCTACACAGGGAATCTTTTGCATAGAGTATTCCTGGTGTTGTCTTGTCAGTTCATGTGATGAATGAACATTCTATGCAAACAGGAGTTTGTACAGACCATTGTAATTATGGCGCCTTGGGGGAGTCGTCCTTCTTGTGCAGGTTCATTTGCCACATTAATAAGGGGATTAGTAGTACGTACGGGGGCTGATGGCAGCAGGAGAAGTTTGAGAAGATTAATGAACTATGACAATGTTGCACCTGAGGGGAAAAGTCTGTTGCAATATCTTCTGGGTTGTGCTGACACAGAGTTTGGCGGTTTGAAAGAAGAAGATGGAGAGAGGCCAGTGATTGTTGGCGACTGTGATCATACATCCTTCTCCTCAGCTATCCTGTCACTTGTTTGAGATACTGTGTGTGTGATCTCATACTGTACATGTCCATGATACCTTTGACTGAAGATTTTACAGTGGTTATACATTGTTTCTTGACAATAAGGACACAGACTCTCATAGTTCCTGTGCGTTTGAATAAATGCTTAAACTGTATACATAAACTGGACACATACGTACATATAAAGATAGAAACCAGATTCTCTGTTATCTACATTTGGGTCTGTTGCCAACATCATTTTTATGATGAAGCATACTACTGGTAGCCGCAAGAAGAATAACCTGTACTGTATTCTCTTATTGAGTAGGCTAAAATGTAGCAGATTCTCAAAACAAATGTAGCTATCTTGGATTGTAAGCCAATAAGTCTGTGATTGAAGTTTCTATCAAAGCTTTTAAATCATCAGTGCAGGATTTGCAAAGCTCTTTATGGCAGACAACTTTGTATTTCTTTTAAAAACTTGTCATGTCCTCTCTGTCTAGGTGGGTAGAAGAAAATGAATCTGGACTGTGGGCTGTGCTAAGATAGTGGGTGCGAGTGCTACCAGAGTGAATTGTTGCCCCAAGGGGGACCCAGCTTCGTCTGCATAAAATAACAAAATAAATCAAAGTTCCTTGTTGCACTGGCTGAACAATAGAGTTCATTTATATGTTCTATTTATTTTCTGCTTTTGAGAAAAAAAAAATGAAGTGTTACTGATTTTCAATATATATTCAATCAATGAATCAATAGCCTTTTGTTTTTGTTTTTCTTCGTTTTCCAAAACTGCCAGGCACAGGATAACCAAAACACAGATGATGGCAAATTACCAGGAATGACATTTGATTTTTTGTGAACATTTTGTTAAGTTTCATTTCTGTTTTAACCATTTTCATACATGTGTTTGGATTTGCTCACCTATGCTCATCATTAGGCCTACACTGTTTTATTCTGTGAAACATACTGTATACAGAACTATTTTGATAATGACAAATATTGTCATATATCAAAAGGTCTTACCTGTTAGTACATATGTGCATTATTTTGTTTTTTGTTTGTCCTTCACTTTTGGCTGGCAACCAGTTCATCTCAAATTCATCATCTATTTCGGCAATTTCTCAAAGCAAATTGATTGATGATCAATCTTCAGGGGTTTGCTTTGTGAAGTTTAATGTTTTTGTATGCACAAAAACCAAAGACATTGTAGCTTTTGTGGGACTGTTATTTCTTAATTCATTTATTCTTAATTCATTTTAAACATTCTATGTTTTCACTAATCCACAAAACACATTTCCCATTTTTCTAAGGCAATCAATCATTTTGACATACTAGCGTCATATTTTTCCTAACACTGCATGAAGAAAACGACAACCTGCAGCTCAAAACACTTACAGTATCGACACCTCAACTGAATTCTCTCAGATTTAACTTAAATATAGAGTAGAGGGTGGAAGAAAATGTTTCTTGACTATACTTGCTTGTCTACCAAAAACAAGATGATATAAAAAAAGATGAAGTTATGATGCTACTTCATTGTTTGAATGCCCCCCCACCCCCACCCACACCCAACAACCCATCTCTCCTTTCCACTCCTCACCTGGCCCCTCCACCCACTCCTTATCTTCCCTGTCTCCAGCCCACACCTTTCACCCATGTTTGATCGGGGTCAATGCCGTTACATGCAATGTTAAATCACCAAGGGTGTGTTCACCTTTGTGTTCTGATCATTTGTGACAGATGAGGGTGCTTTGTGTTCAGCACGCAGTCCCACTTTCTTCCTGTTACCATCTCCCTTTATCATCAGAGAGGGATGGTGGGGTGGGTTGGGGTGGGGGGGTGTAAAAGATGGGCAAAGTGGTGCTGTATGTCCTGACATGACAAACCCAGAGGGAGACGCGTCCTTGTCACTGGGTTGTTGTGTCAAGTGACAGACAGGCCACTGCTCTGTCACTAGCGTGTGCCAGTGTCTAGACTAGTTGTGATGATGGCATTGCCAGCCAAATACTTGCCACCAGGCCCCATAGCTCACAAAGACTCTGTAACCCTCATCAATGTAAATCTTTTTTGTATATATGAGATGTTTCATGTAAATTGAACTCCTGGTAATTTTGCCTAATGTGCTGTGGTAAACAATAATGGACTTGTTTTATTTTGTTTTTTATTTGCCTTGCTCTCTCTTTTTCTTTTTTCTTTTTATTCCATTGCTGGGTATACATTAATTACATCTGAAATAAATTCTGCCAGTTATTCAGTACACTGCAACTCCACTTCTGTCTTGAAAAGCTTTATTTGAACAGTGCTATTACCTTCATAATTTCATAATAAATGTTTCAAAGATCATTGAAGAGATCAGGTCTTTCTTGTTTTTAATTTGTCTGTTTGTTCTCCTTTTATGATGTTGTGTTAAGACATGTGTATAAACTGGGGTATGTTTCAGTCAAGCTACTGCATGTGAACCAGTTCTAATCAGCACAAGTGGTCCGGCTGATTAATATGCCATCTTGTGTATTTTAGGAGGCAAAAGGAATTTCTGGTTTGACTAAATATTTAAAATGAGGCACACAAAGTCGCTGACACGCAGCCGAATTACAACAACCGTGTTTTCACAAAGTCGCTCTGCATTAGTTTAGAACTATTTCTTAAATATACATTGTGAATATGATGACACTCATCTGACGTCATTGTGAACTAAATCAGGACACATAACAAAGTATTTTCTGAGTTTGTCTGACTGAAAAAAAAAAATCGTCCCCCAAATTCTCTTTAAGGTATCTTACGTCCTAAAGTACTCCTTTCTGAGATGTCCATGTGTCCTCACTCTTGCACACTTAATCCAATTAAAAAGCAGGTGTAGCTGAACAGCACTTACTGTAATTGCATCAAGTGTGATGTAGAGCTTGAACAGCAAATTAACAGCAAAAACCTGCACCATAAAATTTGAATGGCAATCATGTGTCGACGGTAATATCAGGGCTTTTCAAACCCACAGTGTCATCGTCTTCATCCTCATCACCACCAGCACCATCAGATCAAACAGCAGGTCGAATACAATCAATATGTATTGGGGGTTTCTATGAAATATTTTTTCTTTGTTTTTTTGTGTGTTTTTTTTTTTTTGCAAGAGCTGACTGTTTATGTGACACTTTGATTCGTTAATCTCCAGCTACCTTCCAGTTTAAGAAGAGCAGATGTGTCACCTCTTGACTGGTCTTTTTCAGAAAGAGAGAGACAGGGGGGAGTGTGGATTTCGAAAGTGCCACGCCAACATATCTATGGAAAGTAGGCCTAACTCAGCTTAATCTGTCCACTCCGTTTTTAAAGCCAGAAGCAGAGCTTAGTTTTCATTTGAGTGAGGACTAGAGGGAGAAAAAAAGAGGATAAATAAATATAAGCTTTAAAGTTTGACCTCATCTATATGGTCACTTTCAAAAAGCTGTGTGCAGAAATTTGAAACCTGATTTCTGACCTAAAGTATAATAATATTGCCTACCATCCAAACAGTGGGAAATAAGGCAATGCTAGTAGTCTCTGAACATTTTATCATATATATATATATATATATAAGAATTCTTGTGGGATGGGAAGAGATGACATGGATCTTTGCAAAAGCTTTCTAGGTTTGAATTTGGTGAATTTACTTTGGCAGGTTTTCTGCTCTTGAACAGACTGTATTTACAGGAATATGAATAGTCAGTCCTTTTTCAACAGTTTTCAATTAACATGCCAGTGGCAAAATGCAACTTAAACGTTTTACCACTGAGGAAGCAATTAGCAGAGACAAACACAGAACCACTCCAGTGACTAGATGCATTAAATTCTGTGGAGATGTTCTGGCAGATTTATAACCCACTGGGTTCACATTGTTTCATCATACAACTTGGTCATCATGAAATTGAGTGCACATGACATCCACTCCAACAATTATCCACAGAGGGATGATGTCACATGCCTTTTTAACTTTGTTTGGACAGGAGTCAGATTAATTCTGTCCTTGGTCTTCCCCCAGCCATGTCCTTTAAAGAAGCCCTTCTTTGATTTTGAAGCAGTGGAATGTGTAGTAATCCAATAACGGTGATTGATTGATGACCGTGGTCAAACACATGATCCACTTGCAGAGGTTGAGGAAATGTTCACATCCTTACATCGAGTAAAAGTAGAAATAAATACTCCACAACTAAGAGTCCAGCATTCAAAAAGCTCATTATTAGTAAAATATCCAAAGTAATAATAAATATTCTGCAGTAAGTGACCCCGGAGATCGTTACTGTATATGAATACACTTAATTTGATTAGTTTTTACAGATACTTTACTGTAAGTAAGTAGGTAGGTGTTGAAGCTCATTTGTACTGTTTCATATAATGTTGGCTAATTTATTTTCCAGCGATGCATCATATTTTCAAGGTCAATGACATGTTTATAAAATATTAATTTATAGATATACCTAGGTGTCCAATAAATGGAAAAATGAAAATATTTTGCCTGTGAAGTGTAGTGAAATATAGGTATAAAGTAGCATAAAAATTGTTCTCAGGCACAGTTGAGTAAATGTACTTAGATATGTTCCATACACTTAGAAGTCTATGTATGTTACTGTACAATTTTGGGGACAATGTGTAGGCTACCCCTATTTATTTGCGCTAGAATAAAATCTGTAACTGCACACATTTAAAAATATTGTTTTTCTCTGCTGAGACACTATAGAGACCTGTAATGTGCTGAAAATATTCAGGCTCCTCCCTCTGAGAGGTTTACTTTCTCTTTGCCACATTGTAGCATCACACTCCTTGCAGACTGAAAGTCTGTTAAGGCCTATGGACAGTGGGGATAGCATTTATAGATATAAGTATGTGTTTGTGAAGTGGTGTATGCAGCTTTTTCCTCATTAAGGACTCAAGTTAAGAAGTTAAAGTTTACATTGGTAGCAGCCTTATAATGATCAGTTATGACTTTAAGACATAATTAAAAATGATAGAATCCTTATGTTTTATATTATAGAAACGTATTGTGAATACATGTTGTACATCTTTTGCAAATAAATGGTAATATTTACAGTAAATATAATAGGATCACACTATTGCTATAAGAGACTGAAAAAATAAGAAATTATGACAAAGCGTTACAAGGCGTACATCGAGCCTTTTGTTCCAGAATTCGAAAAAATAGAGCAAGTGTTAGTGATTGAACATTGAGTTGAGGTGAGACGATGGGAGGAATAACCAGAACAACAGGAGATTAGGAGACTCTCATGACAAATTAAGCTGAAATGCTCACTATAATTTTGCGCAAGCGTATTGTCTTCGCTGAATATGCTTACATATGCTACATTCTCATGTCTGTCCTTGAATTGACGGATGCTTTTTGAACGTAGAGTGCTGGCTGGGAGCTTGACTAAATTCGTCATCTTCCCAACGTCATTGCACTGAATTAAAATCAGGATCAGTCAGACACTTGAAGAGGGACCAGGAGTTTGAGCCTTGAATGTCTTTCTTTTTTCTTCTCTTTTCTTCTCTTCTGCTTCCTGCTGCTGATGCACACACTTTTCTCAACCATTATCTAGTCACTCACATTTTCCCTTTTGGGGGAAAAAAATGAAGAAAGGTGAGTGCATCTCTCAGATTGAATCCCCAAATGTGTTTGACTCTAGACAAAGAGAGAAACTATTTTCATTTTCACCCTTAACAGCCCAGAATCCTTCAGGACAGACGTGAGTTATAGTGATGTTGCAGGGAAAGAAAAGCCTATCCAATATTTAATATCTATAAGATCTTTATTGTAGGAAGGTAAAGTGGTCACATCACTTGGACCTTGAGGCTAGTGTAATTTTCATTTCCCTTTTGTTACCTTAAACAGACTGATGTATGTTAACAACCGTACATAAGAGAGAGAGTTGCCTAAAGGTTATAGAAGAAAACTTTTGACCGGAAGGTTGCTGGGTTGATCCTTAGACAGGCAGGATAAATGGATAAATTAGACTGGGGAGGAGTAACCACCTCTGGGGTGCCCTCAAGCAAGGCACTTAACCACCACTTGCTCCAGGGGGCTTGCTCAGTGGATTAGACTGTTGTTGTACTGGGCAGCTTCCAGGTGTAGATGTGTGGAGCTGTGTTGGTGTAGAGCAAGACCTTCCTGGAAACTAGCATTTGTACAGCAAATCTACACTGGATGAAAACAACAACAACAACAACAAAAAAAAAAAAAACAAGGGAAAGAGACATACATTGCTCTTTATGCTTCTCCTCTGTATGATGTTTGTATTGAGAATTGAAATTGAACTGCTACTTCTGAGCCACCTGAAGGTCCAATTTGTAGGATTTAGTGGCATGTAGCAGTTGACATTGCAGACTGCATCCAACTAAATACCCCTCCCCTAACCATCCCCTTCCAAGCGTGTAGAGAACCTACGGTGGTCGCTGAAAAAGCGAAAAACAAACAAACATGAAAGGCCCCCCTGACAGCGTTTGGCTGTCCGTTCTGGGCTTCTGTAAAAAACGTGGTGGTGCAACAAGGCGGACTCCTTTGGAGAGGACTTGCTGCCTCTGTAGGGCTCATTCTAAGGTAATGAATAAAAGAATGATGCTTAGATTTAGGAGACTTACACTAATGAAAACATGTGAATATTGTTATGAATATTATATTTAATTCCTGCCAATAGATCCCCTAAATCCTACACATTGGACCTTTGAGCAGATAAATATGATTTTGAGATGCAGTCCTTGGCAGACTTGGTAGTGGCATGTTTTCACATGGATTTTTGCAGGAAGCACATTAAGACTAAGAATAAAAGCATGAATGTGATTTTATGGGGATTTTGAAGGATTTACATTTAAGCACATAGTAATGAACAACATTGAAATAAAAAGGGACATTTCAAAATATAACATCAGTGTTGTTGTCTTTGCAAGCACGAACAGCTTGTTTCCAAAAATATAATCTTAAATCGTAAACTAATGTGACCCGCATTATATAATGAGGTGGCAGTTTCCATTTGTTTTTCTTTTTTTTTATATTGGCAATAAACTGGAGACTGACTGTGTGTCCTTTAACTTCAAAATAAAACCAGTTCTGCACAGAAATAGTTGGTTTAATGTTGACAAAGTATCTCTTGTATCTCTTGTTCCAGATGAGAGCTTTAGTCTCAACATTGGGAGAGCTTTCAGTTTTAACTATGGCAGATCATAGATAAAATGAAGTATACATCATTTCCCATGGTGAACTGAATGAAAGGCATTGATTAATTGGCGTTAATACTAATTATGTATTTCCTTCAATCCGTGCTGCATCGTTAATAGGTTCCCTTCATTATAACAACTAACATCACCAACACATATGATTTTCTTTGGTGGGGAGCACAATGAGAGATATGACTGAATTAGATGTATTCATGCTCTTCAGGGAGCTAATTAGATAAGAAGTTGTGATGTATAGCTGCTGGAAGGATGTATGTCAGCGCACTCCTGTTCAATGTATAGACTGCAGATTTGTATTGATTGTATGCTTTGTCTTGCGCCTCAGGCATCAGCATCCTACAGTGTAAACTGTGTGCCATGCCTTTGTCTGGTGAGTTGAGCAGATAAGGGTTGTGATAAATCTGCCCGAGAATAAGCTGTCATGGGGGTACTGCACATGGGAATATTTAACGCAAACATAAAATATGGCATGTCTGTTGTTTTATCGTTGAGGGTATAAGAAATGGCAGGGTTTTATAATACTCTCAGCTCTTATTTTTTTGCACTTTCCTATCTCTGCAGCCCTCGCCTGCACAGAAGCTTACAGTCCTGCTCATCTTTGACAGGGCCGTGGAGCAGGCAAAAAAGGAAAGGAGAGGTGCTCTGCATGGGATGGTGAACCAGCACCTTATCGCCACTCAGTAATATGCAGAGGTGTAAAACATTTGGCTAACTTTAGATGAAATGATTTAGTCCTGGATGTACAGTACTAGCGAGGGCTGAATCAAGCAGTGTGCTGGGGATGAGGAGGGAGGAGGTGGAAATTGGTTTCCCCTATCTTACAGCACACATAGAGACCCAGCCTGGTTCCCTCTCTTTCCACAGACTCCCCTCTGACGATAACGTGCACTGATAATGGAAATATGCACCCAGATTTATTTTCTATTTCCTGCCACAACTGCTTTTCCAGGAAACTTCGTCGTTTTTCTTTTAATGTATGACCTTTATGCCTGCTTTCAGCTGCGTCATTCAGAAGACAGAGCTCCAGTTGCAGAGCAAGGAGGGTAATATTTTCCCAGCAAAATACCCCCCCCCAAAAAACCAACCTCTGAGCTGCAACTTTTACTGTGGTATACAAGATGGCTTTAATGCAAGCTCAGATACGGCGGAACGGAAACTTTATCCACCCTGTTGATTTGTCTGCCTCGGTTATCTGCCCACAGAGTTTTTATCCCACTTAGCATCATTGCAGGAAACTAAAAGAACACCACTTCATTACAGGAGTTTCTCTGTTGTTGGACTGTGTCATAAGATATATTAAGATTGCTGTTAGTCATTCATTTATACATCAGAGCTTGACATTAATGTTTAAAGTAGCTAAATCATGTGAAACAGCACAGTGACTGACTAATAGATACTGCGTGACTGGCTGTAACACCACAGCCCCTATTTGTTTGCCCCTCTTTTCCCCTTCCTCTGTAATCTTCAGAAAGCTGCGCTTCCGTCTGTCATGTGACATGTGAGCCTTGCTATATGCTTGGCAGAGTGTCTGACTGTCCCAGAAACCAGTCCAGCCTCTGTCCGGGAAACAATGAGGCTCCTTCACCACCTCATACTCTGGACTGTGGTTGCCTCAGGCCATACATGAAATGGAATCCCCCTATGAATGGTGCATGTGTGTCTGAGTGTATGCGTGTGTTGATGTGGTGATGATGGGACTTTATTCCCTCAATACTTATTCAACACCACTCTAAGCTGTTCACCCATAGAGATCAGTGGCTGCCTTGTTCTGGTCCTTATCTTCACTGTAGGAAGTGTGTGTGTGTGTGTGTGTGTGTGTGTACTTATTTATAGCCAGCCTCAGGGATAATATTCATAACCAGAGCAGGACAGAGGGGATTTAAAGCAACATGCTGGGCAGATTGGACTGATTAATATCTTAGAAGAGCATGTCCTTTGATCTTCTGTTTACTTTGTGATTATGAACACACAGTTTGGAGCCACGTCTGTCCCGTTGTAGTAATGGTGACGTGGCATCAAACATTCTGTCATGATCTACAGCTACATTCTACTGGGACAGTGCCCTTCTGGTGTATGCACTGCAATATATATTTTTTCCATAATAAAGAGTATTATTGAGTCCTAAAATATGATTTTCTTCAAACAAGTCAAATCACAATAGTTTTAGATTTTACATATGTACAAATATATATATATTTTTTAAAACTTTTTTAGAATCAAGATTAATTCTCTTGCAAGCATTGCACTGACCTGCCTTGCTGAGACACAAACATATTTCCTTGAAACCATAGGGACCTCTACCGGAAATTAACTCACCATATTGGCCAAACAGTGTCCTTCTGTTATGAAATGTCATGAAGACATATAGAGTGTTGGTGGGTCAGCGTGAGACCAAACACAGTGCAAGCGAGGGTCAGTTTCTCCCTTGTTTTTTGAGTGCATTCTATATTTAATGTGTCTTTTCTACATTGTCAAACAGGCTCTTGCACTCGGTTAACCGTTTATATGTCAGTTGCCTGTTAGCTGTGTTTCCAAAGCCCATGGGGCCCTAAACTGACCTCATTTGTAACATTTAGACCAGCTGTAAAGTTGAAGCTAACCCAGACAGCGAATATCTATCAGGTTCCATTCATACTATCGTGTCTAATCCTCATCCTCATCCTTTCTCATGACTTCACACACAGCTAGTATTGCTGTAGAATTGTTGTCTTGTTTGTTTAAGAAGGGCAGTTTATCCTGAAAAGATTTCACTGATCAGGCCAGTCATCATCCACATTATATAAGCCCGAGTACCAATTTATTACTGACAGTCACAAAGGATTCAATTTTGTTTAGAATCCTCACAATATTTAGAGTAATTTGTAAAATGAAATACTCACAACAGAATATGTTCCTAAAACAGCCATATTATCCTCTAAGTAGGACGATTGTTTTGTTTCTTAATAATTGATGTTTCCGTCCTTTCATCACTTTAAAAAAGAAAAAATATAAAGCATCATTTGATGTCAGAGCGTTCTATTCTGCACCTGCTTGCCTGCATCAGAGCTTCACAAGAAGGAATCCTTTCTTCTTCTTGTCTGTGCACGTGTGTGTGTGTGTGTGTGTGTGTGTGTGTGTGTGTGGAGGGGGTGTGGAGAGGTCACTGCCTTAATTGAATAATTGACTGGAAAAACTCTTGCCAGAAAACAGTAACATATTAAAAAAAGAAAAGAAATTGGAATTCACTGACTTGGAAAACCAGTCAGATTGTCAATGAACCCTAAAGCTTAAAAGAAATGGCAACAAGTTTTTTGCTAATAAGATGAAGGCTTCCTCCTTCATTCTTCATTGTGTAGACGATAACGAGACACAGGTTTGTATTTCGTTTTTCAATTCCTGAGGCTTTACTGAATGCCATCTCTAATTTTTGACGAGCATCTGGCCTTGAAGGCCCTGGTAATATCAAACACAAACAATCAATCCTGGCCAATCTCTTGAGGCCTTAATGGACTTGGAAAGAATATTAAGAGGTTTTGTCTGCGGAGAAGCTTTCTGCCACAGCAGTCGTCCCTCAGCTAATTTGTGTTTGTGTGCCAAGGGAGGCCACACACTGGGACTGCTGTAACAGGCTCTCAGTCCTACTTTCTGAAGAGCTGCTGCCAAGCCAACGAGAACACACGCACGCACGCACACACACACACACACACACACACACACAAACATGCAAATATGTGCTCCCACATAGACACAGAAAGACTTAACAGGCTTCATTTGAAATCGGTTTTCAGCCAGTAGCATGCATTTTCAACAAGATATTTTTGACCACTACATCTTTTGTGTTCCGGTATTAATCTTGAGCTTCAAATACAAGATTGTCCCTAATGCTTATTGCTGTGTGGTTGAGAGGTTGCATTTGTTTGTGCAAGCGAGACAGAGAGAGAAAATGAGATGATGGCATTTTGGGATACCAGGCTGAATGGGGGGTAACCATGAGACCGTTGGACAAGTGCCCAATCCCTGGGTGGCGGTCCAGTTGTAAATCTGTCTGTTGTTGCCACACATTGCTATTGAAACTAAACACCACCCTAGAAATGTATAGCCACATCTTAGCCTCGCTGTTTAGAGTAAGAAAATCAGCACTGAGAAATCTAATTAAAATGGGCTATTGTGGACCTCCAGTCCTAGTTATTAGGTTTTCAGGAGAGCGCCTGTCTGTGTCGTGTGAGATCAGAGGGTTGGCTTAAGATCCTGACTTAATACTAGCCTGACATTTGTTTGTTTTTTTGTCCTCTTTCCCTGTTCTTCTCTCTCTGTCAGTATTCATTTTCTCTCTCTGCTTGAGTGCAGGGACAAGACCACAGGCTACCTCAGAGACAAGCTCTACATACATGTGTTTCTTTGCCATCCGATGACAAAGAATAAGCCTTTTTTCCATTATTTTATTTTCTATTTTTCTCCTTGCCCTTGTACCCTTTCCCTCTCTTAGTATTTCTCTCTCTTGATATCTAATTTCTGTATTTTCTTCTCCATTTCTTCCCTGCTGCTCACTCCATTCTCCTTCCTCAATCTTCTGTCTTTTACGCCTGCATTTCATACCTGCCTATGTATTTCTCATTTTGCCCTCTAATTTATCTCCCAATTTTCATCATTCACCATATGCCTGTCAATTTGCTTTCGCCTCACCCTTCTCTCCATCCCTGTTTGCTGGAAGGCAAGGTTTCAGGGTTCCAATTTAGCACTATTCCACATTTTCGTCTCGCCTTGTTTTCAATATGCACTTACCCAAAGTGTATAACACAGTATATAACTGTTTGAATTTACCCACCTGAACCTTTCCTCTCTAAGTGTCTGCTTAGCGACTGCCAATTTAGAGTTAAACCTCAGGAGAGGGAGGCTATTGCCAGAGAGGCAGATGGTCAAAGGCTGAGGCAAAAGATGCTGGGAAATTCATCCTTTAACCTCGGTTGTCCACTCTGTCTGTCCTCTCTATATATCTGTGGCTTTATGAGTGAAAGAGAGAAAGAGAAAGGGAGAGAGAGAATATGGAGGATATGTAAGTGTGTTTACAGGGCGGCAGCTGCATCCATGTGCACTCAGAACCTACTTCACAACCTACCTGCATATTTTAAAGCCCTCATGCAATATTGCTTCTCATTCTTCTGCTGTTGTCTGTTGCCGCTCGCACCAATTTTCTGCCTCATTGTCATTCATGTGCAATCTGTTTGTTTGGCTAACCTCCTCGTATTCAGACCATCTCGGCAGAGCTACGCATGTCCATGTGTCACTGAGTGTATTTTGTGCTATCTTTTGTAATATCTGCATTGCCTTGGTGATTCATTCCATTCCTGCAGCATTTCTGCAGGACTCAACAAACTCAAGGCTTTCACGGCTCCTTGAGGTGTAAGACTGCACAAACATTACAAATGGAACAATAAAACCTTCCAGAGGTCTTGCAATTGCACTATTTCTTTCTTGGCTTTGCCTCACTAGGAGGATGCAGATAATCTGTACTGTTGCCCCATGAAAAGATTTAGTGAGGTGACCCTCAATGATACCTTTGCACTGACTGAAGAAATCTGCTATTTCAATTGCATATGACCCAGCAGGAATCATCTATATTACTCTGTAATCTGGTCCTTCTTTTCAACATCTTACTGTTTCTAATGAGCATCCACAATGAAAATGTATCTCTATTGCTTACTGCACTATTTTTGTGCTGAAACATTAACAGATATTCTAAAGTAATATACAATGTTGGGGCGTAACTAGTTATATGTAATGACATTGCATAATTAATTTACAAAGAAATGTATTTAGTTACAGCTACTAAAAAACATCTCATTAAATTACAGTTACTCATCAAAATGTTGGTGATTAGAAGGGGTTACATCCAAATATATTGGGTTTTTTTTTGGTAAAACAGCTTTTATGTAGAATATCACATCCATATTATTGCTTTACATCTTTTTGCCCAACATGACCTAATGGGGGCGCATACAAATAGCATTACATTTTGCATGTCATTTTAAACTTTCACGCATTTAATGCCGACAGCATTTTATGAGTTTTAGGCATGCAGAAAACATAAAAGTCAGGTGACTTTCGTCATGTGACCTACGGTTGCAGTTTGGTTGAGTTTAGGCAACAAAATGGCTTGGATGGGTTTAGGAGAAAAAAAGCATCACTGTTTGGTTTAAACCAGTTTAGTTATATATTACGTATGTCACATAACTTAAATAACTTGTGCGATTCCCCAACGGACGGGGTTGGCGCTTCAAGAACCTTGTGCGTGCTCGGGCTGCCCCAGCCGTATCGGTGTCACAGACCCGCATGCCTACTGCTTCGAGTGCTTCGGCCGCAATCGTGCAGACGATGGGGTTCAGCAACCACCTACCAGCGTTGAGTGCCTGTCGCTTCCCTTAGTGAGACGGCAGCTGCGGTGGGATAATTTCTGTCGCTTCGACATGAGTCTGCATGGCGATGGGTGGGTAGACAGGACGCTGAGACTGGGTAACTCGCTCCAGTTCTGTGTGAGTTGACTGCCCTGTCAGTGAACCCCCTGCTGTTTGTTACTCCAGGGTGACCACAGTGGCACAACTCTCAGACCGAGCACCTCCTTTGTTCCTTAAGATGCTCATTGAGGTCGAGAGTTATTCAGCTGGATCCTTTTTGTCTCTATACGTCTATTAAGTCAAGAGCCAGCATGTGGTTTTAAATTTAGAGCACTGTTTTTGAATCGTTCAATTGTTGAATTTGCACCACCTCATCTTACAATCAAATCAATGCAAACTGCTCTAGGCTACCTGAGTCTGCCATGTCTACTAGCCAACCTCGGGCCACAAGGTAGGTGGCCAGCTTTTCAGAGCTGGAAATTCATTTTCCTTATAAAATTAGAAAAGGGCTCTAACATTTCAATGTTAAGTTTGTTTACCATCTGTGAAAATGCTTT
This sequence comes from Hollardia meadi, assembly GCA_037974645.1. NCBI lineage: Eukaryota > Metazoa > Chordata > Actinopteri > Tetraodontiformes > Triacanthodidae > Hollardia > Hollardia meadi. The sequence goes on from JBBPCS010000130.1 coordinate 13,404,517, forward strand.
CACTGAATTGCTTGATGTCAAACCTGAAGAAACATATACTGGTAAATTAATGTAACCACAATCACACATAAAATAAAGTATCTTCCACACCAAATCAAGTCAATTTTATTTATATGGCCCAAAAAAACAAAACAAAACAAAAAAATCACAATGCCTCAGTGGGCTGTACAGTAAACATCATGCTATTTATGTTTGTTCATGACATAATTTAGCTCTATATTTTGCTCATTTCCCATCTAGTTCATGAGATTTAATTTATTGCCCAGTTTCTAAACATTTACTAGACAATTGAAACAATCTATTCTAAAGAATATAATATATATTAGAAAAGAATAAATCATAAATCATTTACATTACATGGATAAAGAAACCAAGTTACAAAGTTGAAGTTACACCAGTTACATTAACAGGGTTACTAGTAATCTGTGACCTATAACATTTCAAAAGTAAACTTCCTAACACTGGTAAACTATGTGAACCTTTAAATGTTTCAGTGTTATAAAACTCCAGTACATAGGACTTTAAATTGAGAGTGAGCAAATATTAAGCTAATGTTGGATATCACAAAGAACAAATTGTTACAGTTCCTAATATTCTTAATGTGGCTTCATGGAAGAAAGTGGTAGGCCAACACTTTCTCCTTTTTTCATTATTTTAGTTTTTCATGAAATGAAAAAAGTAAGCCACCGTATTTTAGGCCCAGAAGTTATTTGTCATGCTGATATAAAGATGAAACTCATTATCACCCATCTGGTGAACATACTGTCTAAGGGTGAAATATTCTAGATACTATACTTTCTGTATTTACTCTGCCTTATTATGAATGCTGCTGTAGTTCTTCTTTGCTTTGCTGCACATATCAGAGCTTGTATGGTTTCCAACGGTAACTGGGCAGGGTAAGAGGATGACAGGCTCATTATAACCCCACTGAGTGAAAATTGGTCCCTCTCTCTCAAAAGAGCACTACCCTCTTCTTCACTGGACAGTTGTACATATCTGTAAAACCTCTTCTCTCTGGGGGTGTGTGTGTGTGTGTGTGTGTGTGTGTGTGTGTGTGTGTCAATTTTTGCTCTATATGTCTTTTTTCAGGCTGAGAATGCTTAGTGTGCGACCGCGCTTGAGCGCATACGACTGTATGTTTGTCGAGTTAATTTCACTGAACATTTATGTGCCTGGGTAACTGCTTCTTTGCAGTAAGTAATTAAAATGCAAAGTTAACCTGACTGGAGAATCATGGGATGATTCCTCATTCCATGCTGTTGATATGCTAAACATCATGTGGGTGCTGTTTGCATCATGACCTTCATGGCCTCATTCTCAAACAGAAAGTCTTTTGTGATGTTTTGGTTGTGTCAGTTCAGGCGATAGTGCACTCATATAGTGTTTTTTTGACCTTGGTTTCCAAGAAACCAGCCATTGAAAGTACATTATATATGTTGTGTATTGTGGGGCACAAACACATTTCAGAACGAGGTTTACAATATTATGCCTTGCATCTGAGTTATTACATACTAATCAATCACAGTATGTTGATCATATAATGATTTTTTTTATGTCCAACTCATAGTGTTTAATAGCTCCCAGTACTCACTCGAAATCACTCTCATTACTTGAATGATTCATACATGAACAATGAATACTTTTCTGTCTAAAAATCAACTTAAGAACCATACGCAATAGCTCAGTAGTGTTTAATTGTTTTCATTATCAGGAGTCTAGAACCCTGTAATATAATTTCTATGCAAACGCAACAAAATAAGACCCACAAACGAGTAATTTATGTTTTTTAAGATAATAATGTTTTGACACATTGTGAAAGAATTCAGGTCAGTCCATGAATGAGAATCATTCACTGGCCATGGCCTGGAATCAAGGAAAAAGTTCACTTTCAGATTGACTAGAGGCAAGATATGTTCCTTTCAGGCACTCAAAAAACTCCCTTTAAAGATCTTGCACATTAGTTTTGCCACACTAAGGGCACACATTAGCCTATTTTGTTCACTGACTACAACACATTCTTTCATATCTGTTTGCCATGAAATTTAAGAATAAATATAAAATTTCACGTGAGGAACGAACATCCATGTCTGAACTGCTGTCATTATTTTCACTGCTTATGTTTAGTACTTCTTGTGCTAAGGTTACTCTACGCTGATTACATTTACATTCATCTTGACATGTCTTTCACTTGTTCTCTGAAATTTTTTCCATTGAAAAATCGGTAAAGAACTGTACCCATCATTTGCTCCATAACAGACAGCTACTTCCAACAACTGTGGCAAATTAGTGCCTACGAATAGGAGTACATTGTGAACTTGATTCCCTGTTCTTACCTTTTCCTTGAATTTATTTGACCAGCAATGGTTACTCACCTTTGATAGTTCTTTAAACAGTAGCTCACATGATCAGATAGGCTACCCAGGAGTAATTTATGCATTAAAAGTCGGTGATAAATGCCCAAATGTTCGAAAATAGCATACACAAACATTCTAGTCAATGATCTATGGACACAGATTACACTGCACGTAGCCACTGCAGACTAAGCTTCTTAGAAGATCAAAAAACCCATTTAAATAATCTGTAATTTGGAATTTCAATAAAATATTACAATTTTGCTCTGGGATGGTTGATCTTTTGAACAATATCACCACAGAACAGCCTTATTTGCATTAATCTTAAATTCCCATTTGTGAAAGAGAACAACAATTGAACAATAAGGCAATGAAAATTGCTTTGTAGTTTACTGTTGCTATTGCCATTTCAGGGAATAAACAGATTAAATTAACAGATGATTAAAGTTGCTTTAGTTACTTTACACAGGCTTGCACATCTAATCTCAACACCGTCTTGCATCTCACTTGGTCTAATACTGTGTGTACTTCTCGACAGATGAAGGTTTCTATTTTAATGGTGCAGTGACTAAAACCAGTGCAAAGTGCTAGGTCATGTGTGCAAGGTCAATGAGGCCGTCTATTTTCACTCAAATAGGCACAGCACACAACAAGATGGGGTTGTCGAGGGTAAATTAGAGGGGTGTGTTGATTAATCACTGTCACATCACATTTACATGCCTGGAAGTGGTGTCGTTATAGACGTGGAAGCGTGTAACTAAGCACATTACTTTTAGAGCTACGTCAAAAAGAGCCGCCCCCGCCCCCCAAATACAAACATCTGCACCCTGCACCAAAATACCAAATAGTCAGATTTCAAGGTCAAGAAAACACCAAAGTGTTTTGTAAAAACTTGCCACAAAAATAGAAACCACAGATTGCACTGGCAGTACCAAAAACACAGAGCCTTTTTATTTTGTTTGTCTTTGCAGGTTTGCACTTTCTGTGCTTGTGCTTATGTGTGTGCCATTTCTATTTCTATGAATAACTTGCACTTACAGTTGTTGACAGATTAGTTGCAATTAGGATTTCTTTTTACACAAATCCATTGGTTTAGTCAGGGGCATGGCCAAAACAACAGCTGAGACAGAGGAATTAAGGGATGTCTGTTTATTTGTTATGCAGCAAATTATCTATAGAATCATGTGAATGGTTGTTGGTTCACTTGTGTGCTTCTCTAGACAGAGTCACTCATATGTATCACCTCCAAAGTGACAAGGACACTGCATACAATTTAGATTTGGCTTTGTAATAGGTACGTAAATAAACAAACAGAGGATGAAATAGAAATTCAGCGATCAAATCTCAAGAAACACTACATCATTTTCATCTATCACCACCCTACTGTCTAAATTTCAGGAAATCACAAAACACTTTGGGCACTTTGTAGGCTCTTCTTTAACTTGTGCTTCACCTTGTTTGTGGCCAGCTGAGGCAACACCAGCATTCTGCCTGAGCTCTTCTTTTTAAAACCATTTAAAAGTTACATCTTGTTTGGCTAGGAATATATTCACATTACAGTCAGTCCAGATGAATTGACTTCAGAAAATCCCAGCGCAATTATACTTAATTCATAATTAATGCAGAGCAGACTGGGGACCTAATTTACACTTGCACATTGTCAGTTTTCCTGCATGTGCTTGTCATTCTGCATAAGAGTAAACATGACTTGCTTTGGAAAGAGGGTGGCTTCTCCCCACCATTACCTAGGCTCTAGGGAGCTGTGCACTGTGGCACACAATTGTGCCATTAGATGATAAAAACAAAGGAAATGATCTGACTTGCCAGTTGCTCCAAACAAAGGCAGGTATGCGCAGCCATGTTAACAACAGGGAGTATCCTCTTATTGTGTTGTATGCTGCATTATTTATAATTGAACACCCTCAGAAATATGACTGACACCTTCACTCTGAGTTGATGGAAGGGAAAATAAAACCCATTGTTCATCTGCAAGTCAGTTCCTTAGAACTTGTGATTATAACAAGACCTGAATACATCCATATATGTGTTTACATGTATGTGAGTGGGTGCTTATGAGCGTACGTCTGCCCATGCATGAGTAGGATCCTACTTAGTGTGTATGTGTTTGAGAGAGAGAGGGAATCGGTGTCTTCAACAGTCTTTCGGATTGTCATACTGAGATAGTGTGGCTCTTGATCATTGTTTTTTGTGCTGTGGTGCTGTATAGCAGAGCTGTGCTTTGCTGTATGTGGTATTTCTGATAGGGCTTGACGTGCTGCAGCCGACGTACACAGACAGAGGCTGCTTTGGAAAACCACAGAGTATTAGTCCAATCACAGCCCTGGCAGTCAGGCTGACATTCTGAATTTGTTATTCTCCTTTATTCAAGCTCGAACATTCACTCATATCCTGTCCATGTACCACCTTTGTTGGATTAGAATGATCTGCTTGCACTCTGTCACAGGCTTGCACTCAATGAAAGTTATGCTTGCTATAAAACTCGGGTGCAGTCACAGTAGGATTTAGAATGAAGAACTGGGTTTTAATTGGAACTATAGTTCCGAATATGTAAGAAATGGGGATTTCATTATGTATTTTGCTTTTCAATTTCAGTGATTAATTTCTCAAAGGAAAATTCTGATCTGCTCTGCTTCCATCTACATTCCATTTCATGCATAAGTCAATATCTCTGCACAATGTTTACATGGTGTCCTGGACCTAGCATTTACAAGTGTGAATAAGCTTTGCAAACATACTGACCAAATGTGAATACAGTTAGGCATAAAGGCTGTTTCAGGTGGCTTCTTTCTGTGTTTAATTGTGTCAGAATTAGTCCAAACATTTGTTGTTTTATGGAAGTTTTGTTTCCCAGAGCCTCTACAACAGAGACAGTGAGTGCAAAGTTAACACACACTAGCCATATTTATGGGAAATACTCCAGATTGAATGGACGAAAACTTTCCTTTAAACTAGCTATGTGTAAGAATTTGAATTTAAAACATTCAACAATGAGGTAAAATTATCAACAGAATGTGAAGAAATAACAGCTTTGACTTCAAAGACGTCTATGTATTGTGATGCAGAGATTTCTACATAAGTAAGCATTGCTAACCAGCTAGTCCCGGCATGTCCCGTCTCGTTATACCACGTTATACCTCAAAAAGTGGCAGTGATGCACTGTGGCAGTGATGCACTGTAGCATCATGCCTGCCATCAGTCCAATATCGGAGGGTGAAGAAGAAGTGCGGCCCTGAGTGCTTATTCTAACGTCTTGTCAATAATGTTGAAGGCACTTTACAGATATGAGCATTGAAAGGCATGCCGTCAATTAACAGAACAGTAAACATAGCGATGGCTCAGCTCTTGCAAGTGAAGAAGACTTCACAGTGGTGTTGCTTTCCACCGCTGAAGACAACTCTTGGCAAGCAAAGCAATGCAGTTTGATGCCGAACTTGTAATGTTTCTTCGAGACTGGTAAGTAAACAGCCATTAATGCTAACGTTTGATGGGTACTTTGCATTTATTTTTTTTACTTACGGTAGGGCTGGACACCCAAACCTTGTGCTGATATGCTGCCTCCAATTTGTTTGGAGTATGGATTTGACAGGTGGTGCTATTAGGGGGAAATTGTGCACTTGGTTAAATATTGAAAAAGTCAATAGTTACTTAAAGCACATGACAGTAAAATCTTTTTAAACATGTTGACAAAACTTCAATCCATCCTTATCCTTAGCCAAAGTGCTTTTGTTGCCTAAACCACACACTCTGGACACTGGATTTGAACCCCTGTTTCTGGTGTCCAAGTCCTGCATGTTTTCCTTTGAAATTTAATTGAAAAAAAAAAGTATTTAAAACACATGCTCTCTAGGAGGAAGGGTTTTCTTAATAATATATTATTATATATTATATATAATATAATATTCTTTGCAGATAAATACATGTCCACACACCCAACCTTCCCCACATACTGCTTGAACTGAATTGGTTTCTCATGTGGCAGTTGTTATTTGTAACAGTCAGTTCTATTCTACTCAGAGGGTAGAGGCAGAATAGTTTTAATTCCATTAACACCGTGTCAGTTATTTTTAGCTTGTGATCCTTCTTGCACATTGTAAGAGTTTGGACTTTTCAAAGCAACCTTTCGTGCTGCTCATCACATATTTTATTAGCTGCATATAAATGTAGCCAGTTGTTTTTCCACCGTAAAAAATTCAAAAAGTTCCATAATTAAAACAGAAAATTGTAAACTCTTCAAAAATCAGTTAGTATGCAATTGCTAAATTACCATGCTAAGTTAAGAAAGGAAATGTGATATTCACATGCTAAGCTTGAAAAGTTGAAAGAGTGAAAATTAAGTTAAAAGGATTTTTTTTTTTTTTTAATTTAGCTACTTATTCTACCTTTTCAATGTTCTATTTTCATTGCAGTTTTTATTGAGTTAAGTCTCATTCCCAGGTCGTCAAATACTGACGCTTTTGGCCAGTGGACGGCCTGACCAAACCAAAGTGTCAGTATTTGAAGACCCAGGAATAAGACTTACAAATTGCTCCATTAAAGGATTTCTTCCCTTTAGTGTCTGTGTGCGACACACAAAGGCTCACGCCCATCTCATCCAAGGAAAAGATCGATGAAGTCTGGTTAAGTTTAGGCATAAAAAGTACTTAGGTAGGTTAAGTAGGTTTAGGAAAACACAGCCTACATTTGGGTTTCACAGGAGATTCTTGGGTCGTGTGTTTGACCAGCCACACCGACCTCCACCCCTATCGAGGCTTTGTAAACTACGTTACATTGTGCAGTCACTTTCATCGTCTCATACTGACATGGATGTGTTTGCATTGGACTTACATTAAAGTCTGCTGTGTCTCATCCAGACGCTAAAGGGTACCTTCTGTATCTAGATGAGATGAGGAGGGACGTGAAAAAAATAAATTGTATTTGACGTCCTGGGAATGAAGCTGAAATTACACTTTTTGTATTATGAGATAAGAGGATAGACACTATTCTCATGTCCCTGCTGTAAATATAATGCTACCGTCCACAGCCATCAATCTTCTCATCTAATTCTAAGCAAGAAAATCATTTTGTGTATTTCCTAAAACGTCAAACTCTTCCCTTAAATGTTTATCACTCGAACACTTTTATCAAATCTATTCCATCTATTCAAATCTATTCCATTTGATGAAAGGAAAGGATTCCTTTAATAAAAACTCAAGTCTTGCCAAAGGATCTCTGTGGAAATGTTGGCATAGAACTTGCGAGAACAAGAGAATTGAACATCCGCACTACTCGTAATGCGAGCACTCTGTAAACATTCAAACGTGTCCTGAGTGATTTCGGTTGGCAACATCACAAGCACTAATGTAAACATGAAAGCCCGGGAGACTTTAAAATTTATTAGATCCCCAAGCAAACTTTTAATTGACTTTCTTTGGTATCTGCGTGTGTGTCTGTCACTGTAACATCATGTTCGCTTTTTTTAAAATTCATTTTGTCTCTGTATTTGTGTGACTTAGCAAAGATACGAGTGAGTCACAAGTTGGAACACACACATGCAAAGGCAACACACAGGTTAGTGGAAGAGATCAGTGAGAAGGAGAGGGAGCTGGGACAAGAGGTGACCAGGGTGTCATCGATTGCTACAGGGATGGAGAGATGTGTCCCTCGCTGTGAGGCGAGTCAAGACAAGGCAAAGCTGCGTGCCGCAGGCCCTTTTTGTGCCTCTTGGCCGGTCAACACTGAGGATTGTGTGCACAGGGAGGAAGGAGAGGGCGGGGAGAGGAAGGAGTGACACAATAATAATAATTTTAAAAATCAGTTATCTGGCTTGTGATAGAACAGATGCTAGAGATTTGAAGGAGAGCTTCAAGCCTTCGTCTTGGTTTTCTATAAACATTAAAGTTTAGGTTGAGAAAGAGAGTGGCGTGAAATGGAATTGAAAGCGTGCATTTCATGTATTCAATTATAGGCTCTTGTATAGAGATGTCTCTACAAGTATAAACCAAAGAAAATAAACCAAATCCATGCCTGACAAACATGAGTTTTTACAATTTCTTACAACAAATTATTATTATTATTCCACCATATAAGTTCATATAAGTATAATATTGACACACACTCATCTAGTAAAATGTCTTCCAGCAATTATTGCCTAATTACTGAGATAAACATTTTATTGACTACATTTACATAGATCATACCTTCAAAAAAAAAAAAAAAAAAATGGGGTGAGGAATGTAAACAGTGCTTTTTATCCAGAAAAACAGCAGCTCTTCCTTTAAATTCTATTTGTTTACAGGCCTGTTCAGGCTTGATAGGGGCATTTCCCACACATTTGCATAATTCCATTTGCTAGATTTGAATACTTTAAAAAAAAAAAAAAATCTTCGTAACGTGTGTGGGGGACACGTGGGACTTTCCTATGCATTAATCTTCACCAGGGCACAGGTAATGTAAAATGGACCTTTATATAAAATTTTTCAGGAATTAGAAAAGATCTTCACACAATATCCTGGTAAGTCAAAAAAGAATCAATAAGCTTTATGTAGGATATTATTTAAACCATTCAGACATCTTGGGGTGGCTGTCCTCAGGGCAGCATATGTTAATTCCAGTCAAAGTGTTGTTTCACAGCACATTTACATTACATTACATAAAATTTACAAAGGACTGTTCACTACAAAAATACATATTTTTCCTCTTCTTTTTCGTGCTATTTATCCAGATTGTTTTGGTGCAAATTGCACAGTTTTGGAGTTTTGGAGCTGTAGAGATGTATGCCTTTTCTCAAATATAATGGAACTAGATTGCAGTTGTCTTATGAAACTCCCCAGTAAAATACACTGTACGTTTAAAAAAACTCAACAGTAATGTCTCTTTTTCGAGAAATCATGACCCAGTTACTCAAGATAATCCACAGACCTTGTTGTCAGCAGTTTCATGTATAACTATTTTCTCTCCTTATCACCATGCAGTATTTGTGCATCTCATCACAGATGAGAGGCTATAGCTATAGCGAACTAACTCCTATCTATGAGAGGCCTCCATCATTACCACCGTTATGTTCACACTTATATTGTACATTTCTCAAAACACGCTTGCGTAAAAAAAGTGAAAACTGTTTCCAACTAATGGAACACGAATATAAAAAGGTACCTAATTAGTGTAACTGTAATTTATTATTTCCCACTTTGGATAAAAGCAGTTCAGAGAAATTTACTCCCACACCAGTCAAAAGTAACAGCCATTGGCAGTAACTGCCCTAACACTTATTAACAGGAGACAGTAAAAAAAAAAATTGCCTCTGGAGCTCCATAATGAGTGAACAGTCATTTCCATTCTGACCTTTTCTTGCCAAGCTAGAATGTGCTTTTTATAAAAAAATTGCTGAAGAAATATTTTGTGTAATACCGAATATATTTGATAATATGTGTATTTATGCCTATTCTAAATCAGGTTTTTACAATCAATGAGCCAGACCTGGTCCTGACCTCTCTGGGGCCCTAAGCGAAATTCTGCTAAGGGGCCCTCCTACCTGACCCCCATGAACCATTTGCCATTGCCTCACAGTCACACCTGACACCTCAGTGCACCCGCTACAATCCTCCCTCCATTTAAACAGACCTATACAGAACAGAATGGGGTATAAATAAACAATATTTATTGAACAGAATATTTTCTATAGACTCTTCAAATTAACTTTGGGGTGAACTTTGGTTCCCTTTACAGCCTGGGCATAAAGATTATAGCAATACTGTTATTAATTATATCAGCTCTCTCAGGCCCATTAAACAGGCTCCCCTAGATTTCATTTAATACATTTTCAAATGTAAAATACTAAACTATGGCCTGGCTGAATACTTGATGGTTTATTCAGAGATTCCAGTATATGCCCAGCTAATTAACATTTTGAAATCAATAGGCTTTTATTTTGTTTATTTTTTTATTTCTCTCTTTATTTAACAGGGACAGTGCAGATTAATAAACATTGCTGTAAATGTGCCAGGGTTAGCCAAGAGGCTATTTTTCATCTGTAGTCCCTGGACAGATGTTACAGTCAACCCAAAAAAGAATTTAAGATTAAAATCATAACATTATTAAGATTCTCTATAAGCATGTAGAGCAATGCAGAAAAGAGAATATTAATGTTTAAAAAAAGAACATCATTCAGGACATCCTTATATTATCCATCCATCCATCCATTATCTATCACCAGGGTCACGGGGGGGCTGGAGCCTATCCCAGCTGTCATTGGGTGAGAGGCGGGGTACACCCTGGACAGGTCGCCAGTTCATCACAGGGCTGACATAGAGACAAACAACCACACACACTCACATTCACACCTACGGGCAATTTAGAGTCACCAATTAACCTAACCTGCATGTCTTTGAATGTGGGAGGAAGCCGGAGTACCCGAAGGGAACCCACGCAGACACGGGGAGAACATGCAAACTCCACACAGAAAGGCCCTGGCTGGGAATCGAACCCAGGAAAGAACCCAAGAAATACAAAACAGTAATGTTAATAAACTATAATCAATAGTCAATGTCAATCAATTGCTTCCCATCTAGCCAGAATAATTAAAACGTTGACTGTGAGATGACGTAATCATTGCCATCATGCCCACATATTGTCTGGACCGGTCCTCACAGAGGTTGCTGCTGGAAAGCGTGAGTTTCATCTCGTGCTCGCGAATATGAACGCACGTTTACGCGTGTTGCGGCTCTCTTTTCGATTCCGAGCTGCAGTTTATAAACACGGTGTCGGCGTTCATCAAACGTAATAAATAGTTGTATTTCTCTCTAACGTTTTCAGGCATGAAGTCTGCCAAAGGCTGGGTTAGCAAGACAGTCAGACTAGAGAGAGATGCACTGCCCGCTAGCACATCAACTTAACGCTACTGTTATTTGCCAACATCAAACTTGGAGAGGAGAGAACAAGTTTCCCTGACTGCTGTTCCCGCAATTCACTCTCATGGAGTTTTTTTTTCTTTTCTCGTGCCCAGAAGGATAATTCCGCTTCATCCTGTCATCTAAGTTGTCAACATTGCACTCGCTTTGACACGAGGGGGAGGTGGGGCCTTGCTTAATTTGCAGGCCCCTACGCAATGTGCATAGTGAGGGTATAGGGCCGCCCGGCTCTGCAATGAGCTCTTATTGAGAGAATTGTAGAGTTTTGTAAATGTACCACACTGGGAAACTGACCATCCTGCCGACTTAAGGAGCAGCTTTCATTCTGGTAAACTGTCAACCTTTAAGATCAATATGAGCCACTCACTATCTCCACTTACAGTGTACTGTGGTAGAAGAAGATGAAGTAGGAAGCACCGCAATCCTCAAAGTTAAAATGTTCTTGAAACAAGAGCTGTTTTTTTGTTTTGTTTTGTTTGGATGATGGATGATGTGGAGCTCCCCCTGACCATTTAGAAATGGTCATAGATCTTGCACAGTCATGGATTTTTCTGTTTAAGTTTGTGTTTTCACAAAAGCAGATAGCTCACCTTTTGTCACATCAGACTTTTGGCTTAATATTCTTAAATTATGCACCATGCCACTTTTAAATAAGCAATAAAGTAAACAAAGTATGCATATTAATAAGTGAACTCCCCCATCACGGTGTGACGTAGTGACCTTTTCGAATTAGAGAGACAAAATGACCCTGGTTTGACTCTCATTAACAGAGGACAAATCCTGCTGCCATAAGTCTTGTGACTGTACACCTGCCCATGTATGCAATGATACAAAGACTTGGCACCTCTTCACCTCTCCTGCTCTGTCCCTGTTTTGCAAAGCGCTCATAAAAAGAAGATCCAATTACTAGGCCGACGGATGCAGACATCAAGTACTATGTGTAAATGCAAGGGCATGATCAGATTGTTCATTGTCCGTATAGCATATCCAGATGCACATTACAGTTTTATAGTAGGTGTAAATAAAGTCATAGAGCATTCAGCTCCTCAGTCAGCTATACAGCCAGCCGACGCTAGTACATGCTGAGCCTAAGCATGAGCACTGGAGCAAACAAAACCAGGGACACATGGATGAATTTTGTGTAACGGTAGGTTGACCAACAAGCTAATCTCCAAAAACCTCAGTGTAGTCCATTAAGCAAAGCCTCTTATCCATAACTGACAAGGCTAACCAAATAATTATAATAATAATACAAAAAAAAAAGAAAAGAAAAATACACACACATAGTGACCAGTTTGTGTCTACATGGCTGATTGCCTTTGAGATGTGTAAATGTACATTTAGGGAAAATACACAAAAAATACAGTGGAGTACAGTACATAATAGGATTGCATTAACTAACTTACCACATTCAGAGCACTGTGCTCTTTATTATCCATTTCCCTACTGTCACTTTATCAAGTGTATATATGGCAAACAGGATGCATGCAACATATATTACAAATATGCTCGATACTAAACAAATAAAGGTAGATATTAAACAGATGTTGTATTTGGGGAGATTTTATATCCACGGATTTTAGATGTCCTTATTGTTACATTCATACTGGATGCTGGAATGCATGCATGCATGCATGAATGCAACCAATATAATACAGCGCACAATTATAATTGTTTCACGGAGAATAAAAACAACTTTATGCGTTCACTGTATATGCATTTCTCCTGTCATTTTGCATCATTTGCATTTGTTATTGACAGTTCTAAAAAAAAAAAAAACGACTAAAGAATGAAGACAACCACTGATCTAATTTAAGGACACGAGGTGCTTTCCATCTCATTCCCGCATCTCTCATTGCAGCTGGAAGACCAGGGGGGAAAAAATAGCCTTTGATTGCTTGACAGTTTAAAAGAATAGGAATCATTCTGTGGTTTAACATAGTGTGTGTTGATCATAACTGATAGGGCTGACACTGTCTGTACCCAGAAATCAAATCTTCTGGACTTCTGCACAAACATGAATATAAGAGACCGATATCTGGATGAGTACTTGGCATTATTTCTCCCTTCAAATGCCTTTGATGAGTTGATCAAGTTGACTTCATGGCATTGTGTATTTGCATATATAGCAGCATATGAAAAAGAATGACTGAAAATCAAGTTTTAAATCTTTGAGAGGCTTCAGTACTTTATAATTCTATATCATACTATGTCATGTCTGTCATGTCTCTATCATTTGATTTTGCTACTAAAAGGCTAAATCCCAGGCCATATCCCCTATACATATTTCATCTACTTTGTTGAATATAGAATATAGAATATATAAAATGAGCATCCATGGGTTAGACCAAACTGATGCTTGCCAAATCCTACTAATGGCACATTTGGGCTTCCACTCAGGGTAGAGTACAAAGGCATCATAATAGTCTCTGTTAGAGCCATGTCTAGCAAACTCTTATGATTTCCTATTTTCAATTATTTCGATGTAAATAGTTTGGCAGCACCTAGTGGTAGTTTTTGGTACTAAACCAAGTGCACAGCATCACCTGACCCCGCATCTCAGGAACCCCTTAATTAAGACAGGTGTGCTGAAATTGGGACTGTGGAAGACGTGTTTTGCTTATTTTGTTGATTTAAATCTTAGTTTTGTTTGGTGAATACATTTATTCCCCACTGGTTTTGATTCATTTAAAGGCCTGTTTATTTTGGGGGAATGTTTGTTTGGGGTTTTGATTTCGTTTATGACTCGAGTCAGCAGTTTATAGCCGAACCCAACCATTCTCAGTAGGCTATAGCTACCATTCAAACCCCTGGACCACCCGAACCACCATGGATCATCAAAACTGTGAGTAATTAATCAAAATACAGCGCGTTGATCATGTCATGGCGTCTGTGGGCGGCTAAACTCCCACCTAGCGCAGAAGCCGCAATAGTCTCCAAAATAAATGATGATGTGGAAAAAACAAAATGAGATCAAGCAACCAGAAACAATGTTGTGCATGATTGAGCGTGTTTGGTTTTTTTTTTTATTTTTTTTTATTTTATTTTATTTTTTTACATACACTGTGTATTCTACTGGAGTAAATACAATGCTAAGAAAACCCCTTATATTTAATGTTACGCAAATGTATTCTTGATTGTCATATTGTGTTCAAACGTAGGTTTTCCTCATGCACATGTGGGCGATTATGACAAAAACCTATCCTATAAAGAATGAACTTAATATTTAATGCATGACGAGAAAAGGCATAAAATGTAAAGAATTTCAAATAAAACACATTTTTCATATATAGGTAACAATGATTTGTGGGTATCTATAGCGCATGGGTAATATCAATAGTTGACCTGTTTAAAAAACAGTAATTCCAGCAAAAAAATAATGAAATATTCAACAATCTAGTAGAAAGTAGAAACTGGTAGGATCCGTAATTTGGGATGTAGGTTGCAATCCAGACAGAGAAATTACATCTAGGTTCCTTTTGGCAGGAGCATATTGTGGTATTTCCATTTGATTGACAGGTGTGTCATAGCCAGAGACGCATTGGGCAGACCCCCAACTGCCGTTGCCTTTCCTGTCAGTGTGGATGGTTTGAAGCTGTCTACATGGATTGTCTGGCCAACATGGAGAACATGGTGAATTAGAGAAGTTGACATGGTAAATCAGTGGAGTTGGCTGTGCAGTGCACTGCTGCGAGCCATGCTTTGTATCACTACAGAGGCAGGGTTTCAGGTTATGAGTCATGCTCATAAACCAGCAGACACTGTGTTCAATATGTGTGCATTTTTGTGTTTTCATAGCTTTTTAAGTGTCTCCTGTTTAGGGTTCTCAAAAAGCAAAGTATTGGGCAAAAGGCAATGACTCAACAGACAAAACAAAGCAAGGTCCAATAGGCATCACTCAAAGTCGTCATTGTGCATTTTACTGTCTTTTGTGTATAATGCATTAAAAAAAATATTAATGGAGTTACATTTAGTTGCTTAACGTTTTATTGGCTTATTACATGTTTTGTCATTTTATTTTGTCATTTTCATAGAGTTTTGTATAATGACACATTAACAACATAGATTACCAAGAATAATCATTGTTGCCTTGTGCAGTGGTAGAAGAGGCATTCAGATCTTTCACTTTTATTTAATGTACTGTTTGGTAGCCTTGGTAGCTTAGCATCTTATATTTCAAATGTAAAACCTTGACATACACATTAACTAGTAACCACAGCTGTACAATAATAATAATCCAGTAAAACAAAATACAGTATTTCCCTCTGAAATGTGGTGGATTAGAAGCCTTAGGTGGCATAAAATGGAAATACTCAAAGCAAAATACAAGTACCTCAAATATTGGAGTAAATGCATTTGGTTAGATTCTGCCTCTGGCTGTGAAAGGATGTTTAGACATTTTTCTGGCTACAATTACAATGAAAATTGCTAAAAATTGAAAATAGATCTGTTTCCCGAGGGAACGACTGACATAGAACACATTTTATGAACATGAAAAAGCATAGAGGGAATTGGTCAAAATTCCGCCTCATTCAAATTTGCTGTATCGAATTTGCAAATTCTACAATTACTGCAAAATTTGAAAAAATGGTTAATATAATGCACTTATGGTTGAATTAGAAGCAAGTTGGAACTATTTTTGACATTCCCATCAAGTGTTGCACACGATAAATTGTGTAAGATGGCAGACATAAGTGAGCATAATTTTAAATTGCTTCAGTCACCTGCAGTTCAGTCCCCTCCAGATACATTTTGGGTACCATAGATTCTGTGTGTGGAGACTAATAGCATTATGGCAAGGAGGAAATAGAGATATACGTGTGTGTGTGTGTGTGTGTGTGTGTGTGTGTGTGTGTGTGTGTGTGTGTGTGTGTGTGTGTGTGTGTGT
>JBBPCS010000130.1:13420761-13438129 GCA_037974645.1 Hollardia meadi
CACACACACACACACACACACACACACACACACACACACACACACACACACACACACACACACACACACACAGAACACTTGTTGAGAAACAAATGTTGTCTTGGTGATGTCAGGGAAGAGTGCATACATTGTTATCTCCGAGGCAATTAAACCGAACTAAAGGTCTGCTGTGACTGGTAAGGTTTGGCAGGGCTGGACTAATGGGAAAGCTGATTAAAGTGTGTTTCATCCCCCTAATGAAACTCATCTTCTCAGCTCGCAGCATATACGGACAAGTTCATCAGTAGCTTTTCTGGTCCACAGAGACTTTTAGCAGTGCATTATTATTCATACCTTATGTTGGTCAAAAGAGTTAATTTTCTTTAGGGTTAGCAAAGTAAGCAACACTAATTGCTTTTGATAAAGATAAACTTCTTAACTGAAGAGCTGACTTTACTTTCACCCATACAGGATATGGATGAAAACAGGTTGACAAGAATGATATTTAGTTGGGGTAAAGAAATGATTGGGTCTTGGTCAGGAGATGTGTGCACATTTTTTTGTAACTATGGATTTAGTGAGGTATTTCTTAATAATGAAAACAATAATACTGGTAGCTTCAGAGATTTTATGCTTATTCAATATAAAGAACAGTGGACTGTTGATATGTGAACTAAACCAAAACTGCGTACCTTTAGGATGATAAAATATGAATCTGGTACTGAGAAATATGTTGTGTATAATCTAAAAAGGAAAGAGCCTTATGTGCCCAGCTGAGATTTGGTATTCTACCACATGATGGTCGAAAACAGGACGGTGTATCAATCTTGATGAAGAAATGCAGACTTGTTCAATGTGCTGTCTGAATGCTATAGAAAGTGAGTTCCATTTTGTTTTTGTGGCCCTTTTTATGGAGAATTGCACAATGCTTTGTTTAACAATATTGATTTTTGTAAATATGGATGATGCACAAAGATTGAGTTGGCTGTGCACAAATGAAACATTTAGATTAGCTACTTACCTAGAGAAAACCTAGCAGATGAGGGGGAAAAAAAGCTTTGGATCAAGATAGATTGTAGGTTTGTCGCAGTTCTTTTCAATGTAGTTTATTTGAAATGTATTACGCGGATGAATGTTTTGTGTAATGGTGTCTTGTAATCTTGTGGGATGGGCTAGAAATGGCATGACACGGAAACAAGGAAATAAAATTAAATTAAACCAAACTAAAACTACAGTAAGTGCATTTAATCTCCATTAAAAATAGGCTAGATCCCTCTTGAAAAATGGCTAACAGGCCCAGTGCTACACTACAAATGTTTACTTTTCAGAAGTCTCATCTGCGAAAAACACATTTTTCCAACACTGAAGTAGGAGAACTAGACACAGTTTTGCAAAAATACAACAACCAGGGTTATAATTTCATGATGACACATGGCGGAGATTTGTGCTGAAAAAGCCACATGGTTGTCGAGTGATTTCCTACTCGTGCCCATTTGGCATTTTGATGACTCACCATGAACTTGGCTGTGTCAAATTTCAAAGGTAGCCCAGGCCAGTACCAAGGCCAGTGGCTCAAAACTGTTATTTCACAGTAAAGAGGTTCTGGGAGTGAATCCATGTGCTCCACTTATACACAGTTCAACAACTTGCAGTTTAGGTAAAGTGCAAACTCTAAATTGCTCATAGACATGAATAACATTGTTTGTTCATGTGTGCTACCCCTGCAAGAGAATGGCACCTTTCCCAGTGAGCATCCTGTCTCTTGCTCTGTGTATGCTGCAAAAAAAAAACAGGCTCCAAAACCCACACTAACCCAGCACAGGTCAAGCAGGTATAAAAATGTAGGTGTGAAAGTTTTCTGGTGGATCTGTGCTTGTATTGTTCAGCTAATCACACCTATACTTACTGTTGAACAGATCTTATCCAACGTGGACTTTCGTCTTTGTATGTTTTGTATGTATAAATGTGTTTGAGGTGGGAATGATTGTCATCCAGCAAAGGCGGTGCTTCAGGATGTGTGAAATTAGAACTGTGGAAGTGTCAGCACCCTGTGAAGATGCCAGGAAATGGCTGGAGGATGCCCCTTCAAACAATCCCTGCTGTCCAGTACTGGTCCTGAGTGGTTCTTCATGTTATATCAGTAACCTTTTGTTCTTGAGCAATGATTTAGCATTGGTGTCTTTGGAACATAAACAACACTCAAATGTGTTACTGTACATCCTCCCACATGAATATAGGGTGCCATATATTCACTTGTCATGATGCTGCATCTCCCACACGAGGATATCAGTTTCCTTTCGGGAGGGGCTTTTTTTTTATTGTCCAGCCTGAGATTATGTAACTGGTCATGACTGGTCACCGACAGCAACACCGACATCAGCCCTTACTCTACTGAAGCATAGATGCGAAATATTGCTATAGCTACAAAATTATCAGCAGTACCTTCAATGTGGGATTCTCCATCAGTCATGTCACCCTCTTCCTCTTCACCCTCTCCACAGGTACAATTAAAACCATATCAGCTACTCCACTATTTAACATTTATCAGTTTGCCTGAAGATGTTTCCAACTTTGTTAATAAAACAGAAAATACCAAGGCAGAAGTGGACTCTCGAGATTTCTTTCTGCTCCTCATCTGTTTATCTTTTGCTGCGTGCTTCGATCCAAAATGTTCCACTTTTGCCATTTCAGGTAATGGAAAGTTTATTGATATCCCTGCCCACTGCCCGCACTCAAGTCAATCTCACTTTTTCTTTTTTCTTTTTTTTAAAATTCAATGCACCTTATTTTTGTTGTCAATGATGAGTATCACACATTGTACCCAGGATTTAAGATAACTGTGACACTGCAGAGGGAAAAAAAAATCAATTATAACGTTGCCAACTCTCACTTCCCCTCTCTCTGTCACTTGTCACATTGGTGATAAATGACTAGGTACTAATAAATAATCTCACATTCTGGGCAGTTTATGGAGAGGGACTTCCATTAATTTGAGTGGCAGAAAAGTGGAATATATTAAGAAGATGCCTAATGAGATAATGGTTCAGAGTATTTCTTGCCCCTTCTTTCACCTATTTCCCTCATCTTTCTCCAATAATAGGAAGAATGTGTGAGGGAAACTGTTGTGGGAAAAGTTTCCTGTTGAAATTGTTCGCACATTTATGGGGCTACAATGTTGATTTTAACACCGACACCATAGAACAGGCTTAAAAATGCATTCACACATTTTTTGCTACGCTGTTGGTGTCCAATTGTGTCTTCAAAATCCAGAAGTGTTGATGCAAAAATCACTGAGGGTGGTGTCATATGCAATATTATGTCAAATGATATTGATCTGATCAAATATGGATAGTCCTCATTGATGAACTTTTAAGGTCACATTCAAATTTTAAGGTCTAATTCCTCATAAAATGCGACAAATATAATAATGAGAGTAGATTTTTTTTTAAATGTATTAATTTAAAACTTCACAAAACTAGATGACAATGAAAAAAAAAGTCTTTTTGTGTGTATTGTCCAGAAATGTGTTATCTTTTTTTTTTTTTAACTAAACTTTTCAAAACTTTCTTTGTCTTTGTCTTTGAGGGTTTTCACTCTCTTCAAAATGTCTTATTTGTCTTTGTATTAAACCAATTTAACCACAATGAATTTGGGATCGACCAGCATATTTACCAGTGTGGTGAGATTTTTTTATTTAGGAGTCTATTTTAAGGTGGTCAGATAATATTTCTTTGCTTTGATCCCTGTTTCATCCCAAGATTCAGATTTCCAGATCAGAGTCTAGCGCTCCATCTATCATTGTTTTTTTCTTGACTGATTTTTCATTTTTGCGCAGATCATCTATGAAAGCTTGGTAGGTCAGGAAGGCTATTTTTTCAGTGTTGCATGCTTTGGTAGCTTACAGGTCACTCAAGTCTGCCTGTGAAAACTGGAAGTTAGCTTTAATATCTTCAGCCACACTCGGCGCATCTTTAACAATACTGTCCATGCAGGCAAACCTGGAAAGTACCTTGTAGATATGATTTGTAGCTCTTTTCTTGTAGCTCAAGTAATTGTCTTTTGCTGTTCATGCAGCTCATGAACCTTAGACAGAGCAACATATTCTTCCTCACCTTTCCTCACATCATTCTTCCTCACCGCATTTAGATTTTTTAATCCAAGAAAAAGTATTGTTATGGTTTTCTAATAAATTGTATTTACTTGTTAACTATAACATGTATTTTTTTGTATTTTCCTTCTTAAATGTGTTACTTTGGGGAACCAAAAATCATTTAAAGTGTTCCTGAGGGCTTTATTGACGACATTTCGACCCATATTCCAACTAAAATTGTGCAGATCTGTTTATTCTATAAATGTTCTGTTGAGACAACTGTCAAAATTGTTGTATCTAATTGAATTGTATATGCTACAATGTATAGCGTGTATAGTCTTTTATACCATAATAACTTCATATTCTTAATGTGTGTGTGCGTGCTCTGGTGGAGGTCTTTATTTGTTTAGGTTTGTGTGTGTGTGTGTTTGTGTGGAAACAACTGCATGCCAGTGACAGCAGACAGTCTGACAGACCGACTGGCATGCTGCCATTCAACATAATTAGGCTGACCACAACATCAATAAAAAGTCTCCACCTGTATAGCATAGCTAAATAAAGCTGCGAGCAATTAATACATCAGTAGGTAAGCTGTAAAGAGATGAATAACTTAGATTAAGCGAGTGACTTTTAGGAGACATAAAACTGTTTTAAGTAAGCAAGTTTGGTGAACATTCTGGCCTGTGCTGATAAGAAGCACAAGTTGGATGTATACAGTGCCGCTGCTCAGATAACCCATCCCCTCTTTTCTCTCTGCTCTGTGTTGTTGTTGGTCATCTGGAAGTCAGTTAAAGACAGTGATTTATGCATGGGGCTTCATGCAGCATAGCCTCATTACATACAGACATTTTGAGAATCAGCAGATAATTAGCAGTATACATCATAGATCTCATGGGGCCCAACAGATTCTGTCTATTCCACTGGCCTGTCATTTAGGCCATAGGGCCTCAGGAATGCAAAACTGGATGCTAACCTCATTTGGTATATAATTTGCTCTTCATTTTACATATAGTTTAGTTGAAAATCCATTGTGGAATGTTGACTTGGCATTTTTTTAATTGCTCTACAGTGAATATTCATTACAGTTAATGATATCTTTGTGAATTGGATATTTTTATTGAGTAGCTCAGAGTCAAACTCATTTGAGAACAGCAAAATATGAGTGATGAAAAATGTTGAAAAGGGTTTTACATGTGTATTGTGTTTACTTTTCTTTGCAGAGGAGTGGAATACTGTATATTGGGGTTTGTGAGTCTTATTCCACAAATACTTGTATAGATGACAAACAAATCAAAGCTAAATAAGCAATTCTAACAGACTTTTTTTTTTCCATGAAGGGAACATTAACTCGTGCCCGAACTGAACTGAACCCCGAATATCTGGACCTCCGTCCACGAGCCGAGCTGAACCCTGAATATTGGACCCCTTGCACCCCTTTAGTGAGTACATATGGTCTCATTTCTCACTAAATGATCACCAGAATCACTTAACACCAGTCATTACTTTCAATAAACTCCAATTATGTTGTAAAGCAGTTTTACCTCTGCAACCCATGCAACAGCATGTTAAGCTCTGTAATGATTTGTTATATTCTTCTATATAGGACACTGCAGAGTGTGCTTTCTTCATATTTCCTCCTTCTTCGTTGTACGTTTGAATATATGTTGCCTCTTAGTTACATTGACATATTGTACTCACAACATCATTAAATTCGGGGTCTAATGCGGTGCTAATATCCATGCCATTTTTACTTGAGTAATAAGTATTTGTCTCATTACCTCCATGCTTAGAAAACCCAGTGCTTGATAGTCATCTGGGGGCTGGCTTGTGTTGCTGTGCTTGCACACTGGTGAATCTTAATGATGTCAGTTTTTCTTACTCTCTGTTATCAACTACAGTATGTCAACATGGGTGTGTGTGTGTCTGTGTGTGTGCAAAGCCAAGTTTATTATTTTTTTGCCATTTCATGAAGCAGGAATAATTTGCTGTCTGTAAATTCCCTACTCATTGTTGTGTACGCCTATTATATAGGGGAGGGGGATTCTTCTGTAGAAGCTGCTCTGTCTTGTAGGATATTTTTTCTATCCATTTGTCTGTCTGTCTATCAAGCTATATCTATTCTTTGTGACCTCTGCATTTTGTGCATGGAATATTCCAGTGGAAAACTACAACCTTGAGATGTCATCTGACTTAAAGGTCTTTGTTCACGCATTAGTGAAGCTATACGCAGATTTATTGATTTGAATAAGTTGTTCTCAATAGATCGCCTCAATGTCAGCCACGCATGTGCCCCCTCAGTGTAAGCACATTTTATATTGCTGCTGCTCGGATGTTATTGTGTGAGATATAGCTGATGATTGATCAGTGCATTTGACATTTAGTCTTTTATTTTGTGAGGGATTGGCAGACTTGATATATGTGACTGTTTAACAGTTTAATAAACATTTCATTTACAAATGATTACATTTTCTTATCATCTACTCTCGTTAGTTTTTCCTCTGTTTTCCCTACATTAATCATTTATCACCTGTTGTGCACCCCTGGGAAACCACCAACAAATGGGGAAAGCTAAAAAGACAGAGCTATGGAAACAATGCTCCACCTAGCCAAAACATCCCTAGGCTGGTATCAAATCCTCAGGTAGTATTGTGCTGTGCACTGATTTAACTGAAACGACTGGAAAACCATAGAAAACATCTCCTGAGCATGACACTTGACACCTTAAATCATTATGAAAGTCATCTTTTTGGACATTTGTTGCAGAGTAACAGAAAGACTCATGCATGCATTACAGGAGTAGAAAGTTGTCACAGATTCCTTTATGTGTGTGTGCTCTTGGTGGGCAGCTTTCTTCGAAATAATGGACTGCCATATTTGAATACTTCATCCCTTGTTTAATACATCCATGGCTGCGAGCACAAGATGCTTTTTGACCTCTGCTTGCCATAGTCTCCTGCCCCTCCACACAATCACATATACTCTCCTCAGGCCCTGTTTGCTTACAACTTACTGGAAAGAATGAAAGCAAGCACTGCACAATCAAAGTCCTACAACTCTCTTTTTTTCTCTACTCTTCTCTCTGTTGTTTCCCCCCTCCCCAGTCTCTATATTACAATATATCAAAATGCTTAAAAACAGACTAAATATGCAGTAGCATGATATCCATGAGGATCTCCTTTAATGTATACAAAGCTGCTTGGAGTATTGTTCCTGATTTTGTGTGATTTCATAAAATGGAAAACCCCACAGGTGATTTAACAGTGTTCTATACAGGATTTCTCTGTTGGCTGTTCGTAAGCACACCATTTAAAGTTGGTCCCTCCTTCCTGGCTCAATGGTTAAGAGACAGAGAGAAAGAGAGCTTTAACAGCAGAAGAGGCATTAGCAGGAATGAGTGAATCATAGATATAAAATGTTATTTTTTAATTTCTTCAGAGTGGTTACATTCTAAGGCACAAATAAATGTGCCCAAACCTCTGCACAACCCACTGGAAGAATGGACATTTTTGTGAATGCAGTTGAAGTGCACGCTTCATCCGTCCGCTGTTAACCTCTCCACTCAACCTGTTTTCATCCCTGGTCGTCAGATACCAACAATTTGTCATGCCCCCTTCGCGTCTTACCCAGACGAACAAGGTACCCTTTGGCGTTGCCGGCCGACACGCCAAGCCTTCCCTTTAGCATCTCAGGGCGACAATAGCCTACAATGCGCTACGTCTTCTTTTCAAGTCACTCATACTGATGCGGACGGCTTTACATTGCAGGTACATTAAACACTTGTGTGTCTCTGTCTGACGCCAAAGGGTCTGGATGAGATGCGAGGGGCTGTGACAAAACGTTGATATATGACGAGCGGGATTCTCAGGATGAGAATGGGCTGCTCTGCTCTGTGTAGCTAAGCCCCACCCTTGGTCAAACAAACGCACAGACAGCTCTTTATACATCCATGACAGACCCAAAGAAGAAGAGAGAAACGGAGTCAGCTATGTAACCTTGTCACTTTTTTTATAGAATCTGGACCTCACACCCGGCACGCTGTTTGCAGTAACATCCCAAACACAGCAAAAATAATAAGAAAATAAGAAAAACCATCCAGAGGAGAGGGTCTCTGCACATAACTACACCACCACAATTCTTTAGTGGGTCATAGTAATGATTGAGAGGGATCAGGATTGTATGAGTTTGTTTTTCAGTCAAATCCTGCATAGTATACCTTTAATTAAACAGGAACTTAGCCTTTGTTTAAAGTTGGATGAATCATTCTAACATGTACCAGTCCATTGATGACACAGCACATTGTCACCAGAAACGTGATTGTGGCTTCTCCTACTAGATCAGACGTCACGTTCCATTAACAAATGCTACTTTTATCTTTGAGACATCTTTCTTATTAACCGGAGACATATTCCCCAAACATAGAAATGGTTAAGTAATATGATATATGGGACAGTCTATGTTTTGCGTCTCCCTAAAGCTTACAAAGTCAATATTTAGACTTTAGCCCGATTTAATGAACCGAATTTCTCAGAGATCTCTCCCGCGCTGTATTCAATGCGAGATCTCCCTGGCTTCGTTAAAGCACTGTGCTGTTTGCTTATTGAGCCTCACCGGAATAAAGATGCTCTAAGACAAACACATGCACACATACGCAGACACACAGTGGTATACATGCTCACACACCATCACCGCAAGGGAGGCCCCTTTCTTCCAGCCCAGGAGGGAATGATGACTCTCATTATCGCCTCTGAGCAAGATCGGCCACAGTGCCCCTATCAGCAGTCCTATGAAGTTGCCCGACAGCTTTATTGTATTGGTGTTCCATAATTTCCTTTCCTCTGTCATTCGAAGTGCATCAGGAAGTTGTTGTACGGTGAGGATGGGATTTGGGCGAATGGCAAGAACAAACGTGAAAAGTCACAGCTGGCTGAAATTATTCCCTCATATGGTTGGCTAAGATTTAGCCTGACTGTTGAGCAGTACTTGTACACATACTTAGGAATGGAGGCTTGAGTTTACCACATAAACTGGTTGCAACAACACAACATGGCATCCTCCAGAGCAGTTGTTTTTCAGCAGAATAAATAGATTAAGAAACTGGAAAAGTCACCTCATAGATTGCATATGTCCAATTGATTTATTGGAAATTTTTTCACTCTGCCGTCTCAAGAGTCATAGGGATCAATGTAGATCTTCAGTAATGTATATCTATTACTAGGGTCTGGAACATTGGATTTTCCAAATGTATTCAAATATTGGTGTGGAGAGAATCCAGAACGATCAAAGCTGCATGTACACGAGGATTTCTGTATGCTACAAAAATGAGCTGTGACGCATAACATTCCTTTTTGTTTTTCACGAAGCGCAGGTCTGTTCTAGCTTTATATCCCGTAAGTCAATTAAGTGTGAACATTCTTGTTTTTGACGAGTTGCTGATTAGTAAACATTGTGTTATGCTGGATAATGAGACTGATTTACTATTAAGGCTACACAATTTGAGGACTGCAGACTAGGTGTGTACGCTTGCAGAAACATCTGAACCAAGTTAAGATAGATGAGTCGAGAGAGGTAGAAGTATCACCTGAGGTAACAGTGGAAAGAAGGTAGAATAACCCTTTTGAAGTTGTTTAGTTTGTTCGTGCTTGCAAGTGTAATTGGCTTTTATTGCAGACCTTTTACAGGCAATTTCAATTGTATGTTAGATCATTTCTTCACTGAGAAAATGTGGTTGGTAAAAAGCCAGAGGAAAAGAAAGTATGTCCCATCACTAGACACCCCCCAGTCTTATACGATACATCAGAATGCTTATTAAAGCGCTACAGATGCAATAACTCAACATGTTAATATTTCATATGTGTCCGTTAGGATCTCCTTTAATGTGTACAAAGCTGCTTGTATACATTGTTCCTGACATCGTTGACAAAGCTGGAAAATCGTGTTGGCAAAATGCTACAGCCACTTAGCATTTAGCAGTTATTGTTGTTGACAGTATTTGGACTTTTGAAGTGATGGAGGGCTAAATCATATTTTGATTTGAGCTGAGATGAGCGGAGGAGACTGAAGGGGGTTTGGAAGTAAAATTGCCAGTAATACTACAGCGATACCACATTATGCTTCTGAAATACACAGCAGTAAATGAGCCAAACTCTTTGGTTTCTTCTTCTCGAGTCAATTTTAGTATTTTCAAAGGTCATTAATTTTTCACAGCTTTTCTATTTTTGACAAACAATTGCGAAACTTTTAAAGGTTTGGCCAAACATATTACACTGAAGGTAAAATACTTTAACTAAACCTCAGACACAAGTTTAATAGTGTCATTTTGAAACAAGTGCAGCTTATGCGTCATGGAACTGTTGTATTTAATACTGTTAGCTTTCATAGCCTTTAAAGGTACTTAAATGTCAAAGTTTCAAAAAGGCCCTTGCTCACCCATCTAATTTTGGCACCGAATGTATGATGCATCTTGCTGCTGATTGGACCGGGGGTACCTATATTAGTCACAGAGTCTGGTTTGACATGTATCATTGCTGCTTTTTAATATATTTTATGCCTGTTTTGCAAACTAAAAGTAGTTGCAGCTTTTTGTTTTTGTTATACTTTTTTGCCAGAAGCCATATGTTGTTCTCTGGCAGCAACTGCTACTATTAAGAAAAAAACAAAAACAAAAAACTTAATCAATATAATTTTTTGAGCTCTATTACAAATGAAGAAATTAAAAGAAATGAAAGGAAATGGATTACAACCTGCTTTTTCTGTATTTAGAGCTGTGGACCTTTCAGAAAACATTTTTTAATTATTACTTTTTTTTTTTTTTTACTAATAGCAATAGCTCCCTGAGCTTTTACTCTGAATAGTGCCCTGCAGCACAGTGTGAAAGAATTTTTTAACATTTTTAATAGTTTTCTGTGAATCAAGTAAAATAAATCACCCCTAGACCATGGAAGCCTTTGTACAGAGATGTAATTTTCTGCAACAAAGCTTTTTGTTCAGATTTGGAAACTGCTGTATGTTTTACAGGCTCTGTTGACGGGGAAACCTAAAGGTGAGATTGAACAGTCATCCTAAGAGAGGTGCAGCTGTCATTCTGAATGTTTGCCTGAGACTGCGTCTCAATCAGGTACAGCAGTGAAATGCTTCATGGACTGCAGATGTGGAAAAATGTGGAAAATGTAAAATGTGATAAAACCATAGAGAAGAGGAATGGCCTGGGGTTATATTACTTTATATGAAAGCAGTTCTGCTCATTTTTTCTTTTTTCTTTTAAATTCCGAATGATATTGCCTCTATACATTATTATGCTTCAGTCAGCTTTTCTGCATCTTGAGCAATTGTGCGCTATTTATGGTAAAAAACAAACACTATAGCAATTCCATGTTATAATTAAGCACAAGCTTGCTAAATTAATTAAATACGCCTTGCGTGTAAAAGCATAATTTGTTTATAGTCAGCCATTACTAAGTAAAACAAACTGTATCAAAAGTAGGCACCATTTTAAGTTGTCATTTCTTCTTTTTTTTTTTTAGCAATGCAAATCGCAGACAAAAACCACACACCCACTTTCCTTTTCATTGCTCGTAATACATCTCTTATCCTACTACCTCATAATCTACATTGCTCCTTCTATTACACAGATGACTCCAGTTGTCTAACACACACACACTGAGGAACCAGTTGAAACTCATACACACACTTATTATCACACCTTGTGACAGATTTATCCATTGTGGTGGCTACTGGAGAAAGATACACTGAGTTTCATCCATGAATGTCTGCCCTGTGACATGTTTTCATGCCATCACCACTAACTCTTGGTATGAATATACCTCTGTTTGGACTGTTCAGGGGCTTTGTGTTTGTGCATGAATAATATTTCACCTGGGGCCAATATGACAGATAATGTGGTGCATGAAATGAAAGCTTGCTAATTAGTTTAAGCCTTACTAAAACCTTCAAATATTATACTATAAACTGATGGTATTTATACTCAAGTACTGTATATCTTTACTTTACTCACAAAATTGCCTAAAATCATGAGGCAGTAGTGAAGTAAGTAGTGATGGCAATGACCTGGATTAAGCTGCAGTGGCTTTGTATGACACACCACTTACTCTTCTTACTGTTCCACTTTCTCTGAAGGTCAGTTTGGCCATTAGCTAGATCAGTCTAACACTTTGTGTGACCCCTTATCACTCCAACTCTTCTACCCCCTCCACCCACCCCACCCCCTCTCCCCACATGGACTGAACAGAGATGTGATGAGGCTAAATTTATCTTCACAGAAACCTAAGCTAAAATGTTAAAAGAGAACTCCTGCCAGCATGGTAACTGACTGCAATCAACTTCACCTTTGCGAGGCGTCTGTCAAAATAGCGTTCGCCCATTACTCTATCTTCCCTCCATCCTTCTTTCTTTTTTTATCATCCTCCTCAACTTGATCCTCCCATCCCCTGTTTTATTATCAATGGAGCTGGTGGCTTGTGATAACTGGTCACTCCTCCAGGCGTTGAAAGGCAAAGACACTCTATTATCCCAGCTAGATGGATGGGTTGAAATATTGCCTGCAAGTGGTAGAGCCTGCCAAATCCTCCAGTCTTAAAACCCCTTTGTCTCTGACAAGGAGGAACATTAGTGAGAGGGCCAGGTTCTTCGAAAGGGATACAGTTCTCTGAATCCAACATGGAGAGAGTAAGGCCCACATAGACGTGCAAATGTGTGGAAAATAATCCAGAAATTGCATATTGTTTTGTTTTCTTTATATAGAAGAAAAACATCCATTTCTCTGAGTAGCTACTGCATAACTATGTCTTCCCTCCCCTCCGTATTGGTGTGTACATGTGTATGACAAAGAGAGAGAGAGAGAGGGAGAGAGAATACTTTGTTTACATTAAAATGATAAACATGGTGCAGGTAGACAGCCAGTCAGCCAGACAGCAGGATCATATATAAATTAGTATCCTAATTATCAGTGACCTTTACCTTACAACAGTTCCAGACTTGCTTTACCCTCTGTGTCTCTGCCAATTCATTTAGGAATATGCAGCCTATTTGCAACTGGACGTGTCAGTAGTTCACGCATCTTAAAATAAGGAACAGCTGCTGTGTTATGGTACAGCAGTGTTAATGCTTTGGCAGCATGACTGTTAGTGTTTATTGAGATAACAAGGATAAGAAAAATGCTATCTCGTTTTCCCCATAGCTCCAGCGCTCCCTTTGGGTCATTTAGTTAAATTTTGAATACATAGCGGTGAGACGTACTAAAAATGAACAAACAAGACGCAGATTCAGGAACTAAACCATTCTATTTTACAGCTCGTGCAGCATAAGCCTCGTGCCTTCTGGCAGCAATTCTACTGAATGCTAAATTCAAACATTTCGTTCATTATTTCCTGTATTTACATCACCAATGCTTACTTATTATTGAAAACGAGAAGCCATGCTCCTTGTTACCAACCCCTCTTTGCCAGGAGGCTCTCCTCATTTGCTTTGTGTGAACGCTTGCTTAAGTTCAGACAACAACAACAACAACAACAACAAAAAGATAAATAAATAAATAAAACAATACATAAATCAATAAATAAATACATGTGATGTTTGGGGTCAGTTTTCTCCAAATCTATTTTTGCGGGCTGTTATTCTAAGGAGGCACTGAATAGGAAAGATGGGTATAGAAGGCATCTGATTTTGGCACAATGGTTTGTAGTCTTTCTCCGACCAAAAATCACTGTGTTTGTATAAAACGATAGTTGTTTATGGAATGCTTATATTCCTTAATCGTGCTTTTCACTACATCTGTGTATGAGTGTGTTGTATAAAGCCAGGGGATTGATTCTTGTTCGTATCACACAGTCCATCTATGAATTGAAAGAGCTCAAACATGCATAAACAGTCTTGATAACTTTAAATATGTTTGAGATTCCGAGAACAAACTGAATTATGGCCAAGGATGTACAGTATTTCTGTTTATCCATAACTGATTAAAAATAACCCTAAGAATAAACAATTTTAATCAATAACATAGGTGCTGAAATTCATCCAGTTAAGAACTACATAAAAACAAACCCAGTGAATGATTAAAACTTCCTACATTACTATAGTTAACGAGAATGCATTCAAGTCTTTACCAAGGACAGAATAAATCGAGCCTCTAAAGATTCTTAGCTACAATTCAGTTAAATTTTCTTGTATCTCAACAGTCATGTACAAGTATAAAATGTGTAGCCATACATTATAATAGAAAAACAAAATAATTTACTGAAATGAGGCTATACTGTTTGTGACTCAACCTTCCCTTTAAGAACAAGATTCACATAAAATGTCCATCTGGCATCTCTCACAAAAATGTTCAGCTATGAAGTTTGCCTCAAGGACTTCGTTTCACACGCCATGCTCATCGTCCATGCTTTTTGTAATTGAATTAAGGAGCACTCAGTGTGGCATCTCTGTTATTGTTATCTTGTAGGTGTACAGGGTTATTAAATAGGGAAGCGTGTTAAGTCATTTGTTATCCCTGGCATTCTAATAAACATGTTGGCTTTGGGCAAGGCCTGTAGGTAGTCTGTGCAGTTCAGATTGATACTCCTGCCATATCTAGAGCTATACACCTAATTATCCTTAAAAGAGGATGCTTAAGAGGAGATGAATCTGGGAGAGAGGATGGAAGATAAAGGTACAGGGGGAAGCAAACGCATATTCTTTAATAGGAAAGAGTCAGGGATGCATTTCAAATCATGTATGTGCAAAGGAGATCAGTTGTCAAAATGTCAAGCAATCACTGACTGAAATTATTTGAAAAAAAAAAAATCACTTTTGCCACTAGGTATATATAATTGGATGCGTAAAAAATAATAGCCTAAAGGGAATAAAAACAGAAAGAACAAAGACATTTAACCTCAATGCCCCATTTATTCCTTTCTGAGATCCATGCTTATTTTGCTAACTTTTTTTTTTTTCCCCCATCTCCAGCACTGGTTCTTGACACATATAACCCCATGGGTTTTCTGTCAGGGAAGGCTTGATTTTACTAATTGGTACCAAAGCTGTTAATTGGAGCAGTGGAAACAAGAAATGGAGAATCAGGGGTTAATCTCTTGGGAAATATGTGTGTTCAACCTAATTTTCCACCTTCACTCATTGTTTTTTTTTTTTAAAACTGCACTTCTATCTGCAGAGAAGACAATTTGTTGTCACAACAAAATGCCCATAGAGATATTCAATATGATAAACAAACATGTTACAGACAGCATTGTTTACCTGTATATTTACTGTAAGATATAAAGGCCTTAGTGGAACATTTTCACAACTGCATAAAAGGTGTGTGAGAGTGTGTGAATGGCTGAGCATAGAGATATGGTAGGGAACTTTGGATCGAAAGTTCGATTCAATTTATTGGAAACAGAAAAAGCTGGGTTGCAAAATCTTTGCAATGTTGACATAACAGCAGAGAGGGAGAAAACACTTTTAAAGTTTGACAGCTCACAGGTGATTGGCTAAAGAAGAGTGTGGCAGGTTGTGATTGGATAAAGAGGAGAATGAGGTAGTGGAGCTTAGACATGGTGGGAAACTGCTTGAGGGGCATGCGCAGGGAGATGGTCTTCCTGACTGAACTTTCACTAAGCTTCATATCCACCATTTCAAGCTTTGGTAAATTTACCTAACCAGTAACCTAAGTCCAGCCTAAGTCAATGACAACACCTTTTGCAGTGGTTTTGTAGTGTAGTTATTTTTGAAGCACATGGAAATGGCGAAGTATCAGCAGTACTTTATGCACATACTTTATTTTCAGCTGGAAATGGAGCATAACAGAACAGTTTTTAATATAGATCGATGACGGTGATGCTGCTTAATAAGGTCAGTATCTGTGCTGTAGTAGATAGACACAGACAAACACGCGCACAAAGATCTAACATGCAAATAAATCAGAAAAGTTTAGTGAATGTTTTCTCCGACTGTAATCAGTTAATCTCTTCCAGCCACATTACCTGTTCTCCTCGGCCGAACAGCCATCCTGTCAAAATGCTCAAATGATTTTTCATTGTCAGCCACTTTAGCTGCTTTAAGCTCTCTATCACTCTGCAACAGCTACAGGCTGTGCACCTTGAGAAACGCAGTACGCACAATTTATCATGGGAAATCATCATCAAAGAGAGTAAGCAAAAAAAGACATCAACTGTGAAATAACAGAATTGGAGGAACATCCCCTTTTCACTGCTGCAGCAGTTCTTGTTGTTCTTTGGTGCTTGAGATGCTCACTCTAACCCAATATTTTGTGACACTGACATCCAAACAAGATTTTAATTTATTTATTTATTTAGTAATGTGACATGATTCAGAGAGGCAACTTTAGACTCACTTTACACATATCACTGCTTGGTGGAAAACATCATCATGAGAACCTTTTAGAAACATAATGTAACGTACAAATTATGTAAGCATTCATTTAAAGGGTGAAGACATGGGGAAAAAAATTTGATGATATACTACAGTTAGTGTAGAAACGTTAAACTATAGTAATATAGTATAAATAATATATTCATATATAATAAGTATTTATTAATAATAGTATTATAATAACGATATGTGACAGTGATTGAAACTAAGCACGATCATGAACTCAATTCAACTATATGTTTCTGTTCCTCCTAAAAAGTAACCTTGCTGTGAACTCTGCTGTATTTCAACAGTTTATTTTGGCGGTGGAATTTCAGTATCAAAGCCTTTATCTGACACCAGAACTTCAGTTGTTGTGCTTTTCAAAACTAACAGAAAACATTTCATGATATTGCATATATACATCATTTTCTTTACTAGCAAGGCCTTGTCTATATATTTGCTTTTTTGTTTCCTTGTGTTCAGGGGAGACTTACAGGATAAAAGGTAAATAATTAAAAGTCATTATAAAGTTATCAGGTGCAATCAGAACAAGTAGAGTTTACTCTCATCAGCATATCCCCTAACTATAGAAAGGTTGTATGTATACGCAACACATTCTCATCCCAGGTCATCACATACTGACGTTTTGTCATGTGCCCATCGCACCTCTGCACCTCAGAGCAACGTGCAAAGGCTCGGACCTCCCCGGATCTTATCCTGACACACAAGGTCTAATTTTCTTTGGTTAAGTTTATGCACAAAAAACATGTGGTTAGGTTTAGGAAAAGATTGGTGTCTTTGGTGAAAGTGCTTTTAAAGTTTTTGCAGCCTCATCTTGGTGTGAGCTACAGAGTCGCCTTAAACTAGATTATTTTATACGCATGGAAGATTATAAAAACAGGATCAAGGGCTACTTGACCACTGAATGCACAT
>JBBPCS010000130.1:13438229-13449180 GCA_037974645.1 Hollardia meadi
GGACTGTGTTTTGAAACGGTCAATAAAATTCAGTAAATAGTGAAGGTGTGGTTTCATTATTTTATACTGTTTTGATGCAATAAATATGTACAAATGTCATAGGTGGTTACCTGCATGAGAAATAAAGCAAAATTCAAAAAAAAAATCGGTTGTAGTAATCATCCGCTTATAGTGATCAATTTGACCCTGGACAGACGTGATCACTATAAGCGGTTTCCACTGTAGTTGAAAGTCATCGTAATTTTTTTTTTTCCAGTGGTCACTTGAAATGAGTATGTAAGAACAGTTCATTTAAATTCTCAAATATGCACCCGAACACTATCTAAAGGAGGATTTAATTACTTTCCCATACAATGCAGAGATTATGGCACACATTGAGAGAAACTGCCAGGAATTCCCTGGACTTGCTTGTGTTCAGGGTGGGTCATAGCTCAGGAATTATATAAAAGTCTACATGTTCAACATAGGCAGCTCTTAACAATGAAGTCACACAGAAAAGGGATTTTGATCAGTGGTTTACCTAAAGGGCAGGAATATATATGATGATGATAAGAGGAATTAGAATAATCTTGTATTAAATGTTTTTTTGTTTTTTACAAAATACTATTTCAACACCTAACCACATGTATTTATTCAGGGTCTTTTCCCATACACAGATTCACATTAATATGCATCTCTACATAGTCAGACAAGCTTACAACTGTCAATAACTTTTGGCAGATCAGAGGCTCCTGAGACCTGTGAAACAAAATCAGCCCACCATCTGACCAGAGTTCAGTGAGGAATATTAAATGAAAAGAGTAAAGAATTAAGCTAAGGTGCAGGGGGCTAAATTAATAAATAAATGGGCTCATATATATTTATAAATATAGAAATAAAAAGTTGAATCTCCTGTGGTCAGCCTCCATAGACCTAGTGGTCTTTGAAGGCATCATTAGTTGGTTTTATCAGCATATTGACCCTAAAACTAGTACCTGAGGGGCCTGACTGTAGTGGAGCAGGCATGAGCATATGAGTCTTGGATGGATGAAATAAGACTTTGAAGTGGATTTTCTATTTGAAGGATTATACACCAGGGATTTCGATTCATGCCCATTTTTTGTCCTCAAGGCGATTTGCTTGTGTGGGTGGAAAGAGTTATCGTTCACAAAATTATTAGTGTACTTATTTCTCCTTCAACTAAAACAATGGCATTTATTTAACAAATGAGAGCTATGTTGGTGGATTCCATTCAAAATGTTTTCTCCTTTAATGGTAACTGTTTCTGGGAGTAAAAAAAAAAATAGCATTGCATCTACTGTACATGTAAAGGAAATTCAGAGAATTCTCACTACACTCATGTTCATCATATTGACACTCTTTTACACAAATAAACCAAAGATTTCAAGTCACAAGATAAGAAGGATGCCTAAAGCAATGAGAAATGTTCTTACATTATTCTCTCCAAAGCCTGTAAACCAAACAATTGTCTTTTTTTTCTTTTTTTGATTGTACAGTAAACTGGGAGTTTAAATACGTTACAATACAGTTGATTATTTGAATACACAACATACAATATCCGTTTGTATTTCATATGGATTGTCCTAATCCTAGTGTATGTTGTTTTGACCCAGTTTAGTATTCAAATTTAGTGAATACCCTTGGCTTGGTAATCCTTCAATATTATGTAGGCACCCTTTAAGCTTCAGTGGCCTATTTGAAGAAAAAAAAAAAAAAGTTTTGTTTCGGGAAAAAAAAATCCTCTAAGCCATGCCATCAGGGCTATGAAGAACCCATGAAGAACCCACAACAATATCCACTGCTTAAATTTTAAATTTCATTATCAGACAGAACCCTAACCTCCAAACCCCAACCTCCAAATGTCAAGCCAGAAACATTTATACTGGATCAAATATATTGAAAGACTGTGTGAATAGTACCCCCCTTGAGGGGAGATCGACTTTCTCATACTAGAATGCTATACCGGCCACACCTGAACTCCCTGAATAATTTCCATTACAATGGGATCTTTGTATGGTTGCGCATTGTTTTGGTTTACTCACATAATGGATGGGGTTATTGTTTCCAATATGTAAATGCTGTTTTTTTTTCCTGCAGGAATACTGTCTTTGAAGTAATCTCTTTGAGTGTGTTTGGTTCAAGTATCATTCTCAGGGGAGGGGGTTGAACCTCTAAAATGTAATTTTCAATCTTACCACCCTTGAATAGTCTTACTATGGCAGTTTTAACCTTGACCGTCAAAACAAATAAATCCTCGCAGATTGTATTCTGATTAGATTATCTGCTTAATCTGCAACACACTGCAAGCAGCAGGAATGCAACTCGCAAGGCAGAGTAAATGCAATAATAACTTGATGCTAGTACTTGCAGGCACATAGCGATTATACTGGGTCAAACAATATAAATGGAGCACTGATTCAAACAGCTAACAATAACCCAATTTATAAAACAAAAAGCTGACTTCCCCCGTGTGAGTTCTCTTAAAGCCTTTTTTGTAGAAGAAACCTTTCCAGGAACTCAAGAACCGTTTTAGGTATACTCAGGGATTTCATGAATGAATGTTTGGTGAGTTGGAGTATGAGCACGGTGTATGCATGTGTGGGTGCATATACAGAATGTGTGAAGGTTTTAAGTTTGAGTGTTTGTTGTTGATGACTGATGGATGTGATTCTGTTACGATTCTGCAGGCTCCAGTAGACACTTCCTGCGTTTTACCTTTGATTAAGGCTCTGTGCAGTATACATTTGACACCTGCAGCTGTTCTGCACCACTCAGCTCAGAAAAAAATCACTAAAACAAGTGTTTTCATCCTAGATGTGGCAGTTATTATGGCTTGAAATCCGTATGTCTGGTAGTAGTTTGACCGATTTGTAAAGAAGTATAATTAAATGTCTGATTTGTTATATTTAGAAATGTTTAGACTGCATTTTTGAATGTAACAGAATAAATCCTATATGCTTCCTCCCTTATTTTGTTGCAAAACACCAGTTGTTGAAAACAAACACATGCTTAGGAAGTAAGATGAAATATAGCAAGGAGATTGGATGGGGTCTTATATATACAGTATGCTTGATGAATAGATGGGGCAGATTTGGAAGATAGTAATCTATAATCCGGTTTGAGTGGATTTAGGAACAACCAATTTGAAGACCTGATATCTGATATAGTAAGAAAATCTGATATCGTGACAGCCCTATTCTAAAAGGCTCAAGAGACCTTCCTGCTGGAAAAAAAGATGGTGTATTTGATTTGTCAACGTTGGTCAGTGACAGCATTCTACAGTCTGTTATTCCTGAATAGCTATAAATAACAGACCGTTGCCATGGACGCAGTTCTGATCATAGATTCTGGAGGACCACGACTATCAATTCGCAGACAGAAGTACGTTAAGTTTAACAACGTCAGGCGACACCCTGTAGCAACAAGTGTTAGCTTTCTGTTACTTTAACTGCAATTTTGTTTATCTGGAAACA
Source organism: Hollardia meadi (assembly GCA_037974645.1). Classification (NCBI taxonomy): domain Eukaryota; kingdom Metazoa; phylum Chordata; class Actinopteri; order Tetraodontiformes; family Triacanthodidae; genus Hollardia; species Hollardia meadi. The sequence goes on from JBBPCS010000130.1 coordinate 13,441,703, forward strand.
CCATGGAATAATTTTTCTAATATTTTAACACATTTCCAGAACTTGCTGACTTCTGAAGTCTTTCTTTCTTTACTCTGCCATTAACCATGAATTTAATGTTCTGGGCTCTCCGAATATATTTAAATGAATATGTTCCATATATCTTCCATGGTGTCTCCTGATGGAGTTAAGTAAAGCTAACAGTTTTGCCACAGGATGACAGAGTCTGTAGAGATGAACAAGGACAGAAACGTCAACATCTAAATTCCCAAAGAATTCCCATTCACCTTGTCTCAGATTTGACGAAATATTAGAATCTAACAGATTTTTTTTTTCTTATCAGAATCAGTAAACTCATTTTTAAATCAATACAATCATTCAAAAAATAACATTTTGTGTCAAATTGTTTCTTTAGTAAGTAGCTGTGCAATAATCTTTTACTTAGCCGTGTAGAGAAGACAGTGGTTTGATAATATCTCTGGGCTAGTTTCTAACCATGTGTTGATCAGAAATGTACTTGTTGTTTTTGCATGCTTTATTTATCTCTGTTACAAGATTAAAGGATGTACCAATGAACTGTGATAAGGCAAATAAACATCAAAAACAATAAATACATATAGAAATAAATTAAATTACACAAAGAGGATGATGCAAGACATACTACTTACTTCTAACTTACCTAAAATTATTACCAGTTATCTAATCACTGTGAACCTAAGCAAAACACCTTGATGTTTAGTGATTACCATAAAGTGTTCAAATGAAAAGTCACATTAAAACTGAATATTGACGTGTTGGGTACATCAATGAGTTACATCTGGTATAATGTATAAACTTGTTACTTGTTATAAAGTATAACTTGTTCTGACATACTGTAGCAGACCACACTGTAAATTCAACTGTGCATCAATGTTTGAACTACGCTTCATAATGTATTTGAAAAGGAAGGTAAGAAGGAATAGAAAATATTGTCAACATGCCTTTGGCTTGTGGCATAAAGAGCTTAATACTCGTTCATGTAACCTACAATGAGAGGTGACGAGGGTGGAAGTGGAGGTGGCTGGCTTTTATCAGGAGGGAAGATGGTGTGTGTGTGTGTGTTATTCAGTTATTCACTGAACCTTACGAACATGATGTTCATCAACTCGAACTATTCTGCACCTTGTTTAGTTTAACCAGGTTTTATTGCCCAGTTCTGACAAGTGCACCATGAACTCTTCCACATGCGCACACAAAATCATTCCTTGTAATGATAAATATTCCTTGTATGTAAACATAGATATACTTAATCATCATCATAGATATACTGACCCTGCTAATGACATATTTTTTTATATGCACCAGGAAGTGGACTCAAATTGTCTTGTTACTTGTCCTTTTTTCCCCCCAAAGCCTAGGCCCAGAGTAGAGTCTAGAGCTTGTTTACCTGTCAGACTATCAGCAGTAGGCTGAACTATACTCTGTTGCTACTTGTTCATTCATGTCACATCAATACATCTCTGAGTGGCAGCTAAGCTGCAGTGGTGTAGTTAAGATGGTAAGTAAAAAAAAAAAGTGAGTGATGAGTTAAAGACATGTTTTAAAAAAATTACATTGATATTTTTGCTTTAAAAAACAGTGTTTGAGCATTTACAGTGGGTAAATAAGACAACGGCGTGTTACTGAAAAGATTCGGGAACTCTATGGAGGTGCTGCTCAACATTGAATCATTGAAGACTATGGCGTCTGATGTTTTAGCATCAGCTTTATCCCTTGGGTTAAGATGATTTATTTTTCAAAATGTCAGGGAGGAAATCTTTTATAGTCTGTGGAAAGTCTGTGGCAAATAAAAGAATTTGAGTATACTGGATAAGTATAGGGATTTTTTTTTTTCCCCATTCTTAGATGCTCTTATTCCTTCCCATCTGCACTATAAGACAGCTGGATATGCAAATTATTCAGCTTCTCTCTGTCATTTGGTAGGAACTCAGGGGCAGGAGTCATTTGGTTTTGACGGAGAGTTGTAGAGATTATCTGCTCCTTTATATTCACAGTTTACCAATTGGACTCTGTTTTGAGTTTTTAATTTTAATTGACGGAAAGGTAAAGGAGAATGATTTTTTTTTTTACTGAAAATTTTCAAAACCAGCCATACTTGTCATATAAGAAAAAGAAGACAATGAAAATAAGAAGTTGTCTTTTGCCTTTATGAAGTAGGCCTTTCAGGTTGTATTTTTCTTTACATTCATAAATGTTTCTTTTGATGCTTAATAAAATTTAAAGCTGAAGTACCGAATTTAAAACTGAAGGCATTTCATTGACATGAAATGAATAGTGTCAGATGCTGATTTAGCTCCATCAAATTTTTCATAAAACTAAAAATGTCACGTAAATCTCAGTGATTAGTGCGATATTTTCAGTGCAGAAATGGATGATTTATTGGGCATGCTTCTAATTCACCAAACTTGACACCCTTCTACTAATCTAACCAAACCAGTCCACACTTTTCCTTAATAAGCTGAATTTAATCATGTGACTCACGTTCAACTCAGAATAATGTCATCAATGTAACTTTTCATTTCTTACCAGCATTCAGATTTGTCTCATTTCGGGAGCACTTGAGCTATATTTAATTAATTCAGCCATATGGTTAGTTGGATATGTGTAGTTTAGAGATACATTTGTATCTGACTTTCTGTGAGACTGCAGGCATTAATAATTGACAGTTTTTATTATTTCAATTATATAGGGCAACAGTTTGGATTAAACACACACTATACACAAAAAGGGCTTTCTGCTTTAAGATAACATAATGTACTCTTTACGATTTAACGTCAATAAGTGAACATTACAGTTTGTGTCAGCTTATGATTTTCCAACACAAACAACAAATAAGATAAACAAGAGGAGGTAGAGTAGGTCGGTGTGCCACACATATATATCTTCATGCACACATATCCCCCAGTGTTTTAATAAGATTATGTTAGCAGTAAATTGAATATTGTCCTTACAAGGACTCAAACTGAAACAACTCATTAAGTAAGGAGAGCAAATTTTGCTTGCCGCTCTGAGAGCTGAGGGGGAGTGCAGAGTTTGGTGATATTTCTCTGTGGGTTTGTCAGTACAAGCAAAATCCTTCAATTAGATAGTAATATGGTCAACCATTAATATAGAAAATATATGTGCGACTGTGAAAGACCTGTGTTAAGGTTTTTGTTTGCTTTTTTCACTGCAGAGCTTAGTGGTGAAGAGTGGATCCCCATATTACATCACATGTTTTACCAGAGCATGCACAAGAATACACGGCCGAACCACGGTGACAGCAGCTTGGCAGTAGTTTGGTGGCTGTAATGGTAACAGTACACAAATTTAAAAAAAACAAAAAACAATAAGGTAGACCACAAACTATTCTAAACAATACAGTTTTCAAAATATTTTAAAAGAAGTTTTAGCGCTTTGAGGTTAAAAAAAAATGCATTCAGCATGTATGTTTGGGTTAAAAGAGACACAGGGGTTCTTATTAACAAATACTGAGCTAAACTGGCTGCTTACAATTAAAACTTAATGAGTATTTATCCTAATTCTCCCACCCATTATAAGTTTGTGTTGCACCTCTGCACTGCTCAAACGCTACAACTTTGCCATGCATCAGATCACCTCTGCACTTGGTGGCGTTATAAAAGATTTTATTGATCTCCTTTGAAACATGGTTGGATGTGGCCTCGAGCTGCAACGTTCTACAAACTTTTTATCCCCCAGTGTCCCAGTGTACAGATTCAGGCCCTCAGGCAGGGTCCTTGCCACTCCTAAGACGAGGCTGATGACCTAAAGGCAGTTGTTCTTTTTCTCTACATGATCCCCCAGGCTACTACATCTCCTACCATAATACTTTTTACTGTAAATTTGCAGTAATTAACTTTCAGCAACTTTGCCTGTAAAGTACTGTACTTTTTACAGTTTCTTACTGTATTTTATAGTTGGAGCATATTACTAGAAATGAAGGTGCAGTTCTTTACTCTATTCTTGTAAATTTACAACATAATACTGCTTCCAGTTTTGTCAGTAAATTACCATTTACGGTATGTAAACTGTATTTGAATCTACAGTATGCATCGTGTATTTAATGATAATTAATAATACCGTAACAATAGTACTACCACCACCACCACTACCTCTACTTCTACTACTACTAATAACAATTATTTAAAAATACCAAAGGGACAATATTCAATTTGCTGTTCCTTTTCAAATATGTATTTTTTTTAAAAACATATCAGTGCAACATGAGCAAAACAGACCTGAATAACTTTTTCTCTTTCAAAGGATTGACAATTTGTAATTTAAAAGACACATAATGAGTGCATAACATTTTGCAACTCAGTATGTTTTAAATTAACTTGCTAACAGCAGCAGTCTAGTTTGCATGAGTTTCTTACAATGAAGTGTACACAAAACAATTATGAAACTGTTTTTTTGTATGTAAACGTTCCAATAGTTTTAATAAGAAAATACACTGGAGTTTCAGTCATTAAGTGAGCGAGTAAATAAGTGAATGCATGTTTGAATTAGTGTCTGTGTGTCTGTATGTGTGAGTGAGTGAGTGGAAGATCAGACAAAGTCCCACTTGAAGTCACTGAGCTTGTTGATGAGTGTGCAGACATGCAGATTCACTGCCCGTTCTCATGGCCAAGCTCGTCAGATATTTGCGTTTTGTCATGGCCCTTCACATCCCATTCAGATGCACAAGGTACCATTTGGCGTCAGGCAAAGACGGACAAGGGTTTAATGTACCAGCAATGTAAATCCATCCGCGTCAATATCAGATGACTGGAACAAATGATGAATGTACTTTCCAAAGTGAGAAAGCACCAAGAGGGGTGGAGGTTGGGATTGAGTGGAGGGTCACTCATACGACTTTCACCCAGGAGACTGGGGTTCGCGTCTCGTTTGAAATCAAGTGTCAGCAGTCATTTCCTAAACCTAACCACATGATTTTTTGCCCAATCTTAACCAAACGTCACTGATGTTTTGTGCCTGAACCTACGCAAAAGAAACATAGACCTTGTGCGTCAGAGTAAGAAGCGCGGAGTGCGAGCCTTCTTGTCGACTAGAGAAGCTAAAGGGAAGGCTTAGTGTGTCGTCCACGGACGGCAAAGGGCCCGTTGTGCCTTAGGGAAGGCTTAGCGCTTCGGCCGATGACACCAAAGGGTACATTGTGCGTCTGGATAAGACGGAAAGGGCGCATGACAAAACGTTGGTATGTGTTGAGCTGGGATGAGAAAGGGTTGGGATTCGCTGATGTTGGCTTCTTTTTGACCATCCCACTCTTCTTGCTTTGCACCTTCTCATGGCCTACATTTGTGCTCCTCTCAAGATTAATTTCAATGCAGGTTCTGAAAAACAATGTAGAACAAGAAAAATCTTATTTCAGATGACACAAATCATAAATGTGAAATATAAAGCAAGACCCTGTTCAATACAAAGTACTGGGGTAGAATATTGAACCATGTGATGGTTCACATCAATGATCAAGTTAAAAAGAAGGATGTGATGGAACGGACATAGTATTAGCCTTTCATGCTGTTCTTGTGTCAGAGGCACCAGTGTTTATCACTAGGTTTTTTTGAAAATGGAAATGTTTGAATAAAAATCAATCAAGTCAAACTGTGGTACAGTATGTGAAAAATCTCCTACACCGAATTAATTCCAGTCTGCATGCTGCATCATGTTGATACTGAAGGTTGAAATAGTAGTAGGAGGAGAAGACTAAAACAAGCCCAAGCATAATGGATTTACACAGCACCTCTTTTTCTATGTTCATCATCCATTATACTGAGCCAAGCTACCACTCTACGTTAAATGAAGCTACCGCCATAGAAATGTAGCAAGCTAAAGCTACAGCAACATGGCAAAAGTGGCTTACTACATTGAAGGTCCTTTTCTTTTTTTGAACCAAGTTAATTCCAAGTCAGTGCTGTCTCAGTGATCAACTGTCCGTCAAACAGTCCGTATGTTTATTCAACAATAAGCTGTACTCTCTGCTCTCACCGCTCCAAAACTAAATTAGCAAAAAAGAAAAAAACGGTCAGCTCAAGACTAGGTCAAAATCAAGTAGGCCTATATTTCTGGACCGATATGTTTGTCAAGTTGTTAGTTGGGAATGTTTTAACTGTGCACTCTCCCTCGGAGCTCTCCCACTTTGCTTTCCGTTAAATTAACATCCTTCACATATGAAACTGAACTTGAAAACAGTTTTTTCAAAACCTTGAACTATTTTTAAGTAAATTGCTATATTTAGCTGTTTCTGCTCATCAAGCTAGTGTTCTAAAATAAGGAAAATAGAAAATATACAGATAGGCCTACTGTATATCTACTGCTCTCTTTTGGCATGCAATGTCTCTACCTAGTGGTGGCTGTATTGTTAAACCCATTGGGACTTGGGTTTGAGTGTTTTGATCCTTTGAGGTTACCGTAGCTGGTCATATAGGTGGCATTACTTACTGATCCTTAGCTAGAAGTTTTATGTCAGACCTTGGTGGGAAGTTCTGCTGTGCTTGAGCTTCAGAAAAGTAGCTTGAGTGGACACTACTGCGATACTTGATCAATAATAAAAGCGTAGCTAAAGAAAATAGCAACCCCCACGCTACTGAGAAATGTGGTTTTAAGCCAGTAATGTTGCTACTGTAACGTCGCTACTGCCTACACTGGTTCCTGGTCTGAAAATAATGGTTCTATTTGCCAGTGTGGAAAACACAAGGATGAGGTTCGACTTACCTCACTACATGAGTATAGTTAAATTATCTTCCAGCAAAAGCAACAGTGTATTAATGTTAATGTAAACTGAGACAGAATACTGAAATGTGCTCATTTTAGCCAATGTTAACATGAACATTGCAAATATGAAGCTTTTCATAGCTCTTTTAGCCAATGTGGGAAACACAATGCACTAGACCAAGGCTAATACTCATTAGCTACATTAGTCAGTATGGTTAAATTATCTTCCAGCTAAAGCAACAGTGTTTTTTTTAAAAATGTTGACATCAACAGACAAAATGCTGACGTGCTAATTTTAACACCTCTAACTGGCAGATAATTCAACCGGAGAAAGCCACACATTAATTTTTTTCCTTGACCAGGATAATGGTATGCATTTTCCGACATTTTGGTTGGCAGAATGGAAAAATGGTGTCTTATTTTACTCAGTGGAGGTTGCCTTCATCCATCAATGCAGCTCTGGACATAGAAGGCTAAGAAGGTTGTAGTGTCGCTGTGCCTTTGTGGCGACAGAGACCGGCTGGCAGATGTGCTCCAAAATTGAAATCAACAAATGGAAAATTAAAGCCGCCAAAACTAGCTTATGCAACAAACTAAATTTTTTAAATTTCAGATCCCGCTTTTTTTGGCTGGACAGCAGAGGGCCAGCCCTATGGGTTGCTCTGTGGCTGAGTAAGTGAGTGATGAAGTTGCGGGATTGGTCAGTCGAGTGTAGGAGTGGCTACGTCATCAGGGGGCGTTGCTCT
>JBBPCS010000130.1:13449280-13493382 GCA_037974645.1 Hollardia meadi
GTCCCCCCCCCCCCCCCCCCCTTTTAGAGCTTTTAAATACACTGTTTTGAAATCTGAGGATGACACAATATTATTGACTTTTATAGTATTGCGTCTAAAGTATGTTGATTGTTTAAGATGCAGAGTATATGCAGGTGAAGTTATACAGTAAGTTTAAGCTATTATAGTAAAACGGATTATTAAGCATTTTTCTGTGTGCAGCCCTGATCCTGTTCTACCATCTTAGAAGGGCTGCTCGTTCTTGTTCTATAATTCTTACATTTCCATGAATAATGGAGAAGACTTTCAGAGTGAAGGTGCATTCTGCACTCTTGAAGCCCAAGGTTCCCAATTAGAAGCATGGATAGGTGCCAGAGCACATGTTTCTCCACTGTATTTGTTGGCACTTTTGAGATATACCCTCCTGAAGAATTGATGAAACCAGCAAACAAAGCAGTGCTTGCCACAGATAATTCATGCTGCCTTCACAAATTTGCCACTGTGCAGCAAGAGATTGTCACATAGCAGGCCTGTGTGCTGCTGTTTTTCTAAATGGCTAAGGGAGCACAAATACATTGTCTTTGTAAGTGTTATGTCTTGTGATAGTGCTCAAATAAATTGAAGTAATTAATGTAAATTAACTCATTGTATGTCATCAAAAAAACGATAATTCACAGGGCAAAGATCACAGTTTGCATTGCCACGGTTGAGTTTTGTTGAAGCAAAAATCCACAATTTACAGCATCCTATTTGGGATTTTTGGAAGTGAATGTGAATGTCTCTATCAGTGTTTTATTTTCTGAGTTTTACTTTGTCTTACAAAATTTAGCTATTTGCTTTAGATTTAAACTGCTCGAGAGTTTAGTGAGGTTTTTTTCATGTTATATTTATAAAGAAAACATGGCGTGTTCCGTAAGAGATTACATTTTTGGCTTGCTGTGAGTGAGCTTGATGTGAGTATTTCGATTGCCTCGTTTTCACAGAAAATAGTCTCCCATGGAGCGCAGTAGCTACCTCCAAGACACACTGTGACAAAACTTTGAAGAAGAAATTATGTTCTGGGCAAGTTTTCCTAACCAGCTGCCAGAAAGCATCTTCTGTTTTCGGTTGACATCTTATGGCATTATTTGAGGTTTTATTCTGCATTGCTTTTCCTTTATTTTTGCATATTACATGATGCCTCCTGTTGTTCCGCTCAGTAAAACAACATCACCATTAAGAGCATTTTTGTGTTTATATGCCTGAAGGAGATTAATTATTAAAGTCCTCACATCATTCATCAAGAATTGAAAAAGGGGCTGCTGCACATAGGTAATCAATTCAAAGTTTGAAATGAGGTTTATTTTGATGATTGTGGGATAATTTTGTCAGTGCAGACTATCTTTAGCAGAGCTGCATTGCACCTTAGTTCTAAGATAAACAGTTATAACCAGTGAATGAGGTTCACATCAGGAAACTATTTCACATTAGCAATTCTGTTTTGGGAGAAACAAATTGCTCCTTAAAGTGTGGTTTCACCCAAATTGCATTTCATCCAAAGTATGGTTAATGTTAAGCTGCTGAAACACTTATTAACAGTTGGGAAAGATTCTAGTGGTCGTTAAAACAAAATAAACGTTTTAGTGCTTACTGCACTAATGAGATGTGACATAAAACCAGTACACCAGAGTTGGAGGCAAATACTTCTCTATGCCCATTCACTATATATCCTTACACATCACCACGACTTACACATTCTTGGCAGAGTGAAATGAATGTTATATTCCTGCATTGGCACTGGAAGTTGCCGGTTGTTAGTTATCACCGTCTGCATATTTCCTTTTTAATAGAATATGTCCAACCTGTGCATTTATCCAGAAAACAGCTGCATGAATGTAATTTTTTAAAAATGTCAGACATCTAGTCCTACATGTACACACATACAGTATATGCATACACTCACATAGTCCACACAAAGTCAATAAGACAATTAATATGCCCTTTGAGACACACAACATTGAGCACATTGTAAAACTTTGCCTGTTGCAAATAAAAGTGTTGAGAAATCAGTCTCAAGATACAGCTGCTTCACATTTTCTTAATTGTTTCAGTGACAATGGTGATAATATTTTATGGGAAATACACTGCTGATAATCAATGCTAGACTTGTTACTGTACATTGTTTATCACATTTGTCTTTCTTTTCTCTCAGAAATGATGTTTGATTTGGATTTTGTGCACTAGCAACATGAAACATGTGGCTGACAAGTAATTATTATAGTGATGACTTCAAGCTTCCAAGCTTGTGGATATGAGCATTTTTGTGGCTGTACTGTTTTCAATATGCCTCTATTCATGTAAAGGCTGTTCAGTGTCCTTGGAGCTCCAACAAAGGTCAAAATTCACAGGTCTCTCTCTTCTCCTTTATTCCCTCTCTCACCATCTCTTTCTTTATCTTTCTCTGGCTGTCTCATTCAAAGGCCTGTGCTCACCCTGCAACCATGGCAAATAACTGCCGCCGCCTGTGTAGGTCGGGCGAATTACACAACGTGTCATGTTGGTCGTGTAGCAGGTAGCAGGGCCCATGGGAGATTTAGTGGCTTTAATTACATTTCTCTTGCCGGCCATTGAGGAGAAAGGAATTAAATGGGACTGTTTTTTTTAATCAGCTCGCGCTCGGTGGGTAACCACCCTAGCTTTCCAAATGAAAAAGTGCATTGAAGCGTAAACTTTATGCTGCATCCAGTCATGCCTGTGTGGTAAACAATGGCGTGTGTGTTCATGTGTGTGCTGTTTTGAGTGTTGAGAATGGACATTTATTGCCATTTCCACTCTGCTCAGTGTGAGCTGTACTTTATCTGTAGACTGGGATGGAAATATGTTTCCATTGATGGCTTTCCTTGGAAATTGATCAGATGCTGGCGGTGGTGTTGAAATAGTCTCAGCTTTGGGAACATGAACCTTTTGTGTGAGCAGATAGATCTTATACTACAGGGCTAGGCAGGACTAAGAATGGCTTTCAGAAAGTGGACTGCATGATTCATTGGCTATACAAAGCTCAATACAGAAATACAACAGATAATTGTAAGAGAGAAAAAGCCAAACCAATAACAATAATAAAATGTTTTTTTTCCTGTAAGCTTTTCACTCTGTTTCCCTAAATTTCTTGTATGTGGCCGCTGGTCGTCGGCTCACCTGCTGCATCTCATGCTTTTTCTTTCTCTTTTTACATTTTTCCCCATCTAACTCCTTTTTGTCCCTATTTCCACTTTCCATTTTACTCTTTCCTCGGCTTCAGCATCCATGTTTCCTTTGGATTGGACCCCGAGATGGTTGAGCTGCAGCTGTGAATTTACTGCCCCATCAGGTGCTTCTAATGTATAAAGTAGAGCATATAATGGTTATTGAACAGGAGAGAGTTATGGTGCATGGTATTTATATCCTTGGCCCTTGAGTCCGATAACATGATATTGAGATTGAGCTGCCTGCCAAGTGCAAGGTGATTCAAGGAATACAGGACACTCCACACACGAAGTAAAGAGCAGAACAGGGAATGGAGATCCTATAAATGAAAAAGGGCCAGTGTGGTATAAGATAAGAAGGTCCAGAGGTAAGGTAAGGCATTAATCCTTATGTGTTATGACTTGGTAATATCAGAGGTCAAGAAAGATGTGAAGGCTGAAGTCCTGACCTTAAATCTTAAGCTGGTGTTGAGGTTAAATTTCATGAGGCTTGACCTTGTTCCCCGGAGTAGAAAAAACAAAGAAGCCAATAAAAGTCAAATATTGTGTGGGACTAAGCAAGAGATGGACATTTGTTTGTGTGTGTGTGTGCGTGCGTGCACGTGCGTGTGTGTCCAGTAGCAGCAGAGGTGTGTTTGTAAACACAAGAGGGAAACCTGAGAGGTTGAATATCCCGTGTATGGTGCTGACACTAAGAGAAGGGTGCCACAGTGTGGATCAATAGCACAAAGTGTTGGGTAAGACACACAAACGGAGAGTAATATAGAAAGAGCAACAGAGGGCAGGAAGTTAAAAACAGATCTTTGATAAATGACTGTAAAGGGTGATTGGGGCACACACGAGAAAACAACATGGACTCAGTTTAAAAAAACAGCTCTGGCACAGCTGGGCCGTAAACTGGTGCCATTTGTATCAAAGCTGTCGCTAATACAGGACATGTACAAGCAACAGAGACGGAGTTTGACCTTACTTGAAAAATTAATGGCACATGTCAGTGGACATGTAGCACGTTATCTGTCTTGGAGCCTGACAAAAAGCCTGGCTGTCACACTTTTTAGGGTAATGAAGATTATTTATTTTGCCACTTGCAGTAAATTAGTCTTCAAATAAAGCAGACTGTAAGACAGAGAAATGACAAATGAAAAGGGCACATTGCTGTTTGAGGGAGAAACTTTAGATAAAGGATGTCACCAAAGTGAAATACTAAAACAAAAGGAGCCAGAGTGACACACATTGCCCTTTCTTTCTGGTGAAGATAGTGCAGGTCGGCTTGATTTGGGGCTGTAATTCTTAGAATGCTCACAAACAAATAATTTTAGATTAGAGTGATGTGTGGAGTAGTGTTTATCGCTGGACTGAGGAATATTTCCTTCGCAATATCTTTCGAAAAATAAATCCTGGCAGTCACTCTTCCAGGAGAAAAATATGTCTACGGAAGATACCTTGGTTTATTGATTATGCTGAAATAAATAATACAGCTATTATGTTAGCTTGTACCCAAACAGTGATATATAGGGATGGTGTATGCAAGTCAGAAGTGGACCAAAAAGCAGGTAGAGACCCTGTAGGGTTATTTTGATACAGAGTCTATTTATGCTTTTCTATTATCCTTGTGGATCTCTTTTGTATGCATGTAATGCCTGGGTGTTGGGTAGTAGTGATTTCATCAATGGAAATGGAATCAGGATCGCCCAGGCGTGCCCAATTTCAATCATCCCTTGGTCCATTATAGCATCTAAAAAATAAAAACGCTTCCATTCTCAAAGAGATTTTTCGCAGCATTTTCTCTTGTTTCTGCACAGCTCCGGATTATGCAGCATGACTCTGCGGGCAAGCTTGTTTCACAATTTGCTTCCATTTTATCCTCCCTTCAACCATTCAAATGACCTCCTGCCCCAACTGCCTTTCTTTTATAAACTCTCTCTACTGATATTTTCTACCACCATGTTATTGCAAACAGCTGCACACTTGTGTTTTGGTCACTGGAAGAATAGAAATCATTATTGGTGCAGTATGAAACAATTTGCCACTGTAATATGTAATATGCCACTTACAAAAAATTCCACTTTCACACATTTTAGGGCATTTTTAAGTGGAAAGACTGAAAGCACTGCTATATCACCTTATAATATAGTATAATATATATATATATATAAACAATCTGCATCCAGGTGTGAAAATAGGGTTCACAAATGGCCCAAATGCTTTTCTGTTACACTGTCATCGCCATTTCAATCTCATTATTTTGTATGACACGGAAATCACCATTATGTTGTATCATCAGCACTTACCTCATCACAGATCGTGCAAGCTTTGAGTTCTGAATGCAATTTGGATAACAACTCCTATTAGTTGTCTAAACTACTCTTACATCATGTCAAATGATGATATCAGATCTTTCTGGACTGCAAGATCGACCTAAAATGGAAACGGTCAGCTGTGTAGGATTATTTGCTGTATTCAAACAACTATGAGGTAGTTGGGTAGAGACACTAGTTTGCATCTCCACTTGAAGCACTTGTGAAAAAGTTTACCTGTTTTGCATAATATGCTCAAGTTCTCGGCTTTCTCATACATTTGGCTTCACTTGTGTTCTGTCCCACTTGTTTTTCTCTCGTCTAAGAGAAAATGTATTCCAGAGTTAGGAATTGGAGAGCTAGGTTGACCACGAAGGCCATTTTCGAGATGTGTGGCTATGGACAATTATCACCACTTTTGAAACAACAAACAACTTCAGCTTGTCAGCATCCTGACCTCTGTGTGTGTCTAGGAGGCTGCACTTCAGCATTAGACAAGAACCTCCTACACCTCCCATGCTCAGTCAGACCTGAATATCATACTTTTGCTTAACAATGAGATGTTTTCAATTGTCATCCTCTCTAGAGAGAAGGATGTACCAGACTGTCCACCTGAGCTAAGGTGGGATGCATCAGATGATTCTGAGGTTAGCCTGGAATTGGCAGCAGATTTGCACTGAGATTTAAGGCTGTACTCTGTGTGTTGTCACAACCCGCTGTGCAGCCTCAAGAAGACAAGCTTATCCTGGTTGCCGTAAGCCCCCTTAGACAGAAATCAATACCCTGTCTTCCTTCACAATGCTGACCCAAATTAAATAGAAAATCCATAGAGATGTAAAACAGAGGAAAACAAAAACAGCCAAATGAAAGCATTGATTTTAAAATATATACGGCTGGACGTACCATGGCACAAACATCATTAAGGCCATCGATACATAAACAAGTTCAATCACTCTGAGGACAGCTTAATGATTATAGACAGAAATAATTATGATTGGTGACATTAATGCTAAGTAGTGAAAGCAATACAGTTACAGAAACCCAAAACAACTGCATGTTGTAAACTCAAAATGTACTTCAACCATATAGATGTGGAATTTATGCAACATTTTTAGTTAGGTTTTCTTGATATCAAGCTACTGTTGGTTTTTTATGTGTTGTTTTTATGTTTTTATTTGATTGGATTACTAGAGAGCCATAAAATACACTTAATTGTGCCTCTCTATACAGTGTCTTTGACCAAAGGCCACAGTGTGTAGAAGCAGGGCATGTTAACACTGTAACGGTCTCTGTTTTCTGCACACCAACACATTTATTTCAATAAAAAAATTTCATAGTGGACGGTCTTGCTCTGCTCATTCATAGACTCATTTCCTTTTTGTCCTTTTGTGTGTTTCAGATAAGGGCTTTAAACAACAAGCATAATCATGGCTAATCTGTGGTCATTTTTTTTTTTCAGGAAATATTTAATGTGGGTTTATTGTTGTTACTGAAACTAAAGGCAAAACCAGCCAACTTTACATAAATTGACTGATTTAATTGTTTGATTATGGTTTGTTTATGCAATCTAATACATTATTCTACCACATAAGATCCCCTTGTTAATAGCTGTAGCCCACCGTAAATAACGATTTTGCTTCAAGGTCCCATTTATCCAACAAGTCCTCCTACCTAAACGGCAAAGCAGACCATTTGTTACTGCATTTTGAAATGACTAATTTCAGAAGCAGCTCATGTGTGTGGTTTCTGATTTGTAATGAGATTTTAAAAAAAAATTATGGCTAGTAAAACAATGGAGGTGAATACCAGTCTCCGGTGTCAAAATCCAACATTTTCTGCTCTCCAATCTATTTCATATCAATAAACAGTTGCACTCATGGAGACCTTTTGATCCCATTCGTAGGAACACAGTGGGCTCAGCAAATTAGTTAATTTGCCAGTAGCGTTGCTAAAAGATTGGGATATATTTTTTAATGATCAATTCCAGCAAAAATAAATGAGGTATGAAACACGTTGGATATATAAAAGTGTTATTTCCTGTGTTGGTCATTAATTCAAAAAGCTTACCATACCTAATGTGATTTCCTTGCTCAGAAATTTTGTAAATGCCACTGGAAAACCAGGGAGTCCAGGTTTTCAAAGGGGACTCCATGAATCACCATGAGATCAGACTCTTAATTAATATGCTGATGTAGATGAGATTTACATCTTCATCTTGAGGGAACTACAACTACTGACTAATTGTATGCTACATACTTTGGAACCCTTTTGTACGTTTTCCTCTGGCTATCTTGATAGAAAAGCTAGCCAGATGAGACAGAGTCTTAGAACACGAGTCTTTTTTTAGTGTTTTACCTCGAATCTTTTTAGTGTAACATTTACAAAGAACAGGTTCAAGATTGTTTAATTTGAGACACAAAGCTAGAGTGTACCTATTGAAGATAAAGAACTCATGTGAATTATGGCACCTCTTTAAAGTAAAAAATGTCACATACAGTAATGATAAAGTCTGCTTTGAAGTTGGAAAGAATCTATTAAGTCAATAACAAATGCAAAAAGAGTCTATTCAGGGAAATAAATTGGTGGTTTTTACAGGAATGGCTCAACCCATTCCTGGCATGTCATGAAAATCAGACATCTCCAGCAGACACTTGAAACTATATCTTGAATCGCTGACAGAATGAGGACCCAGTATAAATAATTAGCACAGTCTTCAACATGTTTGTCATTAGAAATGGAGAAAACCTGGCATACAAGGCTACAGATTAGGAGACATAAAGATGATTCCACTTGAAATAATGGACTGAACTAGAGCAGACATGACAGTGCTTCAGACAGAAAAATGCATGTAGAAGAAATTCAGTCTCTCCACAGCTGTATGTCACTTTACATCTTTGAGTGGCGCTGGCACATTATTGTGGTGTCAGAACAGAAATCCATCCTCCATCTTTCTTTCCCTCTAAAACTAGCACAGGTCCCTTGGGGGCATAAAGGAGATGGCTTCAAATTGATAATCACCAGTATTCATTATCGTGGTTCCTGGATTTACTCTTGAGTTCATTTCCTAATTACTTGATTTTGTATCGAAAATTATTCATTAATGTTCTCCACTTGCAACAGTCTACGCAAGTCATTAATTACTTTAAGAGTCTCTCGATAAGTAATGATTGGTTCCTCCTCTGGTATACCCCCCACTGCTGATTCTTTGACACATTCAGGCACATTGTTGTACATCAGTGTTGAAACATTTTCTATTGAGGCAATAAATGAATCTGATGGCATGAAAACCCACCACATCCAAATCACTCTCTTAGTTTGGCATTTGACACACTTTAGGAAAATGTTTTCTCACAGCAGGCAGTTTTTGGCTTTGGCACTTTTTTTTGTCTTTTTCTATGGGTATCAAGTCAGATTTCACTTTCTGTCACATAAGTTCCTTTGATTATATCAATTTATAGGCTGTTTCTATGCATTGTTCAAAATGAATTCCTATTAACAATGAAAAACGCAAAAGGAAAACTTTTAATCCAATAAAATTGTATGTAGTGTCAATGTCAAACCAAATTTAATAACCGAGTTTATGTAATATTTGCACAATAAGCTCCACCTGCTGTATCTGCTGCCACAGCTGCAGAGTACTTGTAACTAAAGATTACTTTTTGTAAACCTATATAGAACTGATTCACTGGGCGACTCCAATGTGACCGAAAATTTAAAAAAAAAAAAAAAAAAAAAAATTAAGAGACTTTGCCGACTTTGCCATATCTCCTTGAAATTATTTTTGCATATTACTAATTTGCCATAGTAAACACATTTTGGAGGAAGCATAAATAATGAGGAAATGCTGTTAACTAATGTTTCTGGCAAGATGTTATGGTGAGCATATCAGTAAAATGTTCTCTCTCAAAGTTCCCCTCCAGACACGTTCTGAAGTACATAAAAGTACTCTGCTATGACTAATATTTTATTTAACATGGTTTACCCACATAAAAAGTTTTAAAAACCCTGAAAATGGGCCGAAAGTACTGGGGAGTCTGTTGTGCACCAAAATCGGCAGCTAGCAGACGTATCAGAGTGGTAAGTGTAGTTAGCATCTTTTGTTTATGTTGTTTGTTAGCTTGTTAGCTTGTAGCTGGTAGTGGATGACACAGCATTAATGGTTGTGAAACACACAATAATAAATGCTATGTTGATGTTACAGTGTGTTCACATCTTGATAGCCAACCAAGTTTGCCTGGGAACTGGCTCATTGGCAGTAGTAGTATTTGCAAATTAGACAGCAATTGGCTTTTGTATTTGTGATGCACCAAATCTAGCTCGCCTGGTGTGCGTTTGAATCTCATATTTTTAGGAAGTGCACAGACATCTCCCCCTTCAGTAGAGGACACACTTTTCTAGTGGCAAACTTTGGACAGATGCAAGTCAGTATAGTCCAGGTCAGGCATTTTAGGGGATTTAAATGTAAGAAAAACACATTTTTGAGTGGAGGGGGTCTTTAATATCCACTCTTGCACTCCCTTTATGGCAAATGAAGCATTATTTTTCCTTTATTTGCTCTGTCTAGGCAGAAATTGCATTTCCTATAACATGATTGGGAAAACAAAGTGGAAAATATTATAAACAGAATTTCTGGAAGATAATGTTGCTAACTTAATCTCTAACACATAATATACAGCATTTTGTTAAGGATACAGGGATGGTTGTTGAGGATGAGGCAATTTTTATAGAATATTTGCTGGTGTTTGAATTTGTGAATTGATAAAGATTTACAGCTTCAGGTTTGCTGTAAAGGCATGAAACACAGCATCCTTTAATTTGTAAACATGTAGTTCTTGAAGGTTTATTTACAGCGTAATGGGGTCGATGTATTCTTTACCTCCTACAAGCTTTACTACTATAGATCCCAGCATGAGACTTAAATCCTTCAGTGTAGTGTCTAACTGAATATAAGGTGTTTTCTCTGTGTGTAGCCTTTGCATATTAACTTCTCGGCTAGGCTGTAAGAGCTATGGTGTGAGAAAATATTATCACACGTCTAATATTGGCCTATGGCCTAATTGTCCACCCTCAAATTCCATGATGCCTTCCAATTAAAAAAAGAGAAGTATATAACGAGTCATAGAGAGATTTGGCTTATTTACTCACTAATGTCAGATTAAGTGTGAGGATTCCAACCAGGTCGTCTGTGATTAGTGTGAAATAACAGTTTAGTCTGCATTGATGTGGGTTATCGCATACAATTTGAAATGTTTTGAATGTACTGCTCATTCTTGAGATACTTTCAGTTTTGTACAACACACTAATGTGTCATCAAACATAATGGATTCACTGGTTTTGAGTAATGCCAAAGTCTATTTTGATGAAACAATAAAATGTAATTTAAATGGTAACAACATAGACTGATAAAATAACATAAAGGAAATAGTCATTACTCAAACTTCAAGTTCGAATTGTTTAGTTAAATCACCAACAATACAATATTGACATATTGTATTGTGCTTTCTGGAAAAAAAAGTCACAGGATGAATTCTGAATGTATCCATAATCCATTAGTCCTTTCATCATTTTCAACTCGATATAGCCACTCTTTTATCTTTTTTAAACAAAAAAAAGCTGCAATGCCATTAGATTGCTCTTAGATTGATATGAATTGGCTTACTTCCTCTTTAAGTGCTTTTCAAAGTATGGCAGGCATCCTTTGGGAAAACACAGATGGACTGTTTACCATTCCTGTGTCATTTCATATTTTCCTCATTTCACATGTTTAGTTTTGAATCGTCTCAGTTGGACATATCTTCCCCTTTTTGCTTTCTTCATTATTTAAAAATGATTCACCTCAGACATACAGCATGTGACATTCTAGGGCATGCAGTGACTAAGAGACCAGGCCTCGCATGAAATGTTGACAGTTCTTTAAAAGCTTTTATTCAGCTGAAAAATTTGACATCGCATGTGGGCAACTTGTGGTAGGCCTATTTTTAGTTCTGATGATCAAATAAATCATCAAAAGTGTTTATGGTGCTGATAACATCAGAAGAAATGTTCTTTTTTTCACATCTAGTTCACTTTCATTTCCATTTGATATTAGTTTTAAATGCAAACAGCAGCAGATAGCATATGATATATCCAAGCAAGCCTGTTAAATGGCTTTGAAGATGTAGTATGCTGAAATTTTGTGGGTCTACTTGGTGTTCATCACTGTGTAAAGACTTGAAACGTTGATCCCAACAAATGTAACTGTTTGGGTTGAGCTGGTATGGTTTAAAGGTTAGGACTAGAATTTTGGTTTTAAGGTCAGAATAGCAGTTGTGCAAGATTAGGTATTGACTCAAGTAGGTTATTACAATTTTATCATAAGTATTAATACCAACGTATCGCTGTGCACTTTATACTAAATTATTTGCTATATATTTCTACAGATCTGTGCCCATGCACATACCTGTCTTATGTGTGTGTCTCTCAGGGCATCAGGAGCCTTTTGTGTGGTTACAGTAGGTGGAAGCATGTTTTTGCACTGCTACCACTTTTTGGAGTTAAGCACTGAGTTAAACAAAGAGAGACAGAGAAAGAGAGAGAGTCGGGGATGGGTGGGTGGTGGTGGTGGTCCTCAGTGCATCTTGAGCAGATTTAAACAGGCACAGAACAAAAGGCCTGTGGAAGGAAAGTAAGAGGAAGGCAAAGTGTGTATAATCTGGCTTACTCTGACTCATCTTTCACCTATTTTCTGTTAGACGCATGCATCAGTTTTCTTCTGTTCCTGTAAGTTGGTGCTCCCACCCCTCCAGAAGTCGTGGGAGATCACTGTGAAAGTCTCTGTGAATCATTTGTAAATCAGAGCACTTCAGAGGCCCAGGACTGGGTAGCCAATGCCGGGACTGAAATTAGACTCAGTAGGACAGTAATGAGGGCGGGGTGGGGGTGGCTGTCTGCCTCCTTGAACATAAGAATACTTTACACATATTATTTCTGCACCATTTGGCCAGGCTTCTTAGCATGTGCATGTACAGTCTGCTGAGCAAACACGTCTGATGGTGGAGTAGTTCTTGGTTTGGATGGCAATATGCCCTTAAGTATCAAATAGCTTATGTTAACCTATGTTGCAAATATCACTCAAATCTCAATCACAGTCATATCTGTTTTTATGCTTATCCTCCTGTAAAATGTGTAAACTTAAGTTCAGCACTGGTTAGCAAGGATGAAACTGAAGTGGGACATCATAAAAACATTATTTAATCGAAGTTTTGGTATTGAAAAACTAAATATGATCTTACTAATGTTGGTTTTCAGTCATTTTCTGGTACATTTTCAAATCGCTGTCACAAAGATGACTGATGGCCAGAAAGAAGACAAATGTCCATTCAGAGGAGCAGAATGGGGAAAACTGCATTTAATATAAATTGATTGAATACACACAATAAGGTGGAGTTATTTTTTTCTACATCACAATATGTATTCATCAGGAGCCAAATTCAGGTCAGCAGTCTGCTCTGTCACCTTGTATTCAGTCAGACGAAAAGCTGGTGTTTGTATGGTCACATACTGTGATGCACAGCGAAAAGCTCCGTGTCAGCCTTCTCCAGAACAACTGAAGTGTATGGGAACTCATTGAAGAAATTAAAGAATTAAGGCCAAAAAGTGAACAGGGAATTCAAATCAAATGTTTAATAACATTGGCAATTCCAAGAGGGCCCGAGCAGCTCTGCTGCCTGGTCCCTAATAACAATTATACTGTGAACCCAAAATACATGGCTGACGAGCTCTTAAGTTCATGCAGCATCACAGAAAAAGTTTAATAGCTAAATTTCCAATTATTTGCACCATACGGTAAATTTAGGCTGTATTTGAAGCAACATGTAACACTCTGTTTACTCACAAACGTGTGATATTTTACAAAAGGGCAAGTAAATGTGAGATGTATGAGTAATTTAAAGCTTTAATTTAACATATTGCAAGAAATACAAGTATTCTGGTACAATGTTGCATGTACCAAGAGTGAGACTCTCCCATTGCCAATCGGCACTCATTGACATGCAGGACTGTGCTTCAATGGGAGAAATGTTGTTTTCTACAAGGCTCTCTGTGCACCCGAGTCACTTGTCGAGCAGTTCCTTTATCAGAGCAAAGCAGCAGGATGGAAGAGTACATCTTGGGCTGATAGTGGGGCTGCCTCTCCTTACTAATCCCGCTCACTGCTGGAGAAATAAAGAAATAAATAACCAAGGACTTGAAAAAGGAAATAAGTGAAAAATGTAGTTGTATGGAGAGCAATTCAAAGGCTTTCAGTCATATGGAGATCACTACTTTTGATCTATAGATAAAGGTGAGCCTGTAGAGACAGTATATTGGCTTGGAAAGACAGATAATCAGAGATGGTGGAAAGTTTGTGTGTGTGTGTGTGTGTGTGTGCGTGTGCGTGTGAGTACATTTTAAAACATCCTATTGATTTCACAAATCAAGTTTTCAGGTTGCCCTGTAAGTACGTATACAGTATATTAAATAAGAGAAGGTTTCATGTGTATTAAAAGAAGTACATTCAATTGTAATGGCTTCTACATAACGTTCTGGTGTACCATTTATGGTGTCTGGGTTCAAAATTTGTTATTGCATTTTCCACACATTAGTGTGGGAGATGGAAGAAAAGACGATAGGATGCAGCAAGTTCAATCACTTTCTTTGTGTAAATCACATTGCTTAGTCTTCTCAAAGGGGGAGCATGCAGACATTTTTTTGCAGTTTAAGATGTACAATATTGTAGATTTACTAATAACTTATATGCAAACATAAATCAGTACAAACAGGAATGATACAGTTTGTAAGACCATTTGAATTAAACATGATGAGGCAAAAAAGAGTGAAATTAGCAAAACAAGTTACAGACCATATATTAAAAAGAAATACACTGTCACAGTGGATAGCAATACATCTTCATGTGTGGTAAACCCTCTGAGTCTCTGTAAATTATAAAGTGGGCTATGACTCCAATCATGTCAGATACAAAGAAAAACTGGATTCAGACTCACTGAAATGGCTCATTGCTCTATTTTCTAATTATTGAGATTAATAATGAGAAACATATACAGTATTCCATGGAATTCTTTAATCTGCAGGAGTTTACAAATATATGTTCCACAAGGAGACTCCCCAGCCAGTGACTAAGGAAGATGAACAGAACTAAACAAAAACTAAAGCTTACAATTAAAAAAAAAAAAGAAAAAAAAGACAAAAACTGCAATATAGTAGCAGATTCTTAAAAAAAACAACACAGTAACTTAAAAGCTAAGAGAGCTCTCGTTCAATTCCTGTACCTCCTCACAAATGGAAATGAAAGCGCTTCACAGCAAAGCACTGTGATTTATCCGCCAAAGGCGCATGGATGCGCAACATAGACAGCCACAGCGGAGTGACAGGAGCTTTGGGAAGTATTGTACATCTTTGTAGTGTCTTTCTCCACATTGTGTGTTTTCAATACTAAATAGATAATGTAGCAGTCTAGAGGCCTGGAAGTACCCTTTTCTAGCCTGTGAAGAGTGCTGAATATGGGTGATGTTCTGCCTGAAGGCTAACTGTGGCAATAAAAAGCCTGTCAGGCGGACAGGCTGTCAGCACACGGTTCAGTTAGTGACGGTGCAATTTCTGCGCGTTCTGGATTCTTGAAGACTCTTTGACAATGATGGGTGCATCTGCAACGCCCGAAAAAGATCTGACTTAAGAGGTTTGGTTAAAGATGCAGTGACCACATTTCCTGTATACTGTACTACACCTGGAGGAGTTTTTTTTTTGTTTGTTTGTTCACTAATGCACCCGATTCTACTCAGTTTTAAATAAGACATGCAAGCATTTATTAACATTTCATCTTGTTCATACAGACAGAAGTATTCAGTTGTAAGACTACGATGTGTGTTTTCAATACTAAATAGATAATGTAGCAGTCTAGAGGCCTAGATGTACTATTTTTTAGCCTGAGAAAGAAATGGAATATTGCATTATAGCATACACATCAGACCTTGACTACAACAATTTGTTTTGACCTTTCATTTTACTTAAGATGACCAGCTTCAATCCAGGTGGTGGCCCAGGTTCAAGCAATAATATAGGCAGAGGGCAACAAAATCACCGACTGCTAATCAATGTTGACATCACATTGATTTAGGACATTGCTTTTACATTATGTGAGATTTTTTTTTTTTTTTTTCCATCTCCTTCAAACGTGCTATCTGCAGCTGAATGTCTACCATCACCAGTCAAACTACTCACACGAAAAGCCTCAGGAATGACATGCTGAATTAATACCCAGCTCAGCATTCTTTCCATGCAGATTGAAATAGAAGTCTTGCATCTTCCTCTGGACTTCAGAAAAGCCCAGTGAAAGACATGGTACATGCACCCATTCCCCCTTGCTATCAACTTCCTTTGAAAGGATGACAGCTACATCACAGTGAGTCAAAATTTTGAAGCCAATACTTGGCAGCCCAGCAGTATTTTTTTTTTTTTCACTGAGCAGCGGAAATCAGGGATCCTACAGACATCACAGAATTCACTTTATTTCCCTTGCTGCTTGTGCTCTCTCTGTTGTTATCCTCTGAGGGCTCAGTATGACCCCCAAGACTTTGTTGTTATTTTCAATATAAAATATCCATTCAGGGATTACTTGATGCTTCTCACTGTTTATTCTTTACTCCGCCTACATGGTTCTCACTAAACGCAAGACAAATTGAGCATTTTTGGAACTGGCACTTCAGTTAAAGCATTTGTCAGTATCATGCCCCATGAGCATGAGCATTTGAAAGTTAATACAGCGTGTGTGCATGACAATTGTGATTAGTTTGGGGCATATTTCAAGAAGCAACACTTTCGTCTCCTTTTGGTTGTTACTAGTCAATCAAAGTTCGGGATTCAGTAGTCAAAGGGGAAAGAGTGAAGACAAAAAGTGTCAGAGGGACAGAAAGAAGACGAGAAGGAGAGAGTTGAAATGTTGGTCTTGGCTGCCCAGTTAGTCATTGAGAAGTGGCTTCATGCTTTTTTTGTTGTTATGCATCACTGATCTCCCCCTGCATGCTCACCCTCTAAGCTGTGGTCATACCCACCATCTTCCCACATTTCTTACCAGGTCTCCCAATGGCTTTCATCTCACATACTTCCTGGAAGCCAGTCCAGTAAAAGCCCACCCCAAACAGCCCTCTCACGCACTCACTGTAGAATATCACTTTCATCAACAATTTATTTTTTAAGGCTGCTAATAGCAATAAATGAGTAAAATCATTTGACACAATGCAAAGCTGTGTTAAAAAATAAAGATCTCTTCATCTGTTGTGTGTTTTGTGGCAGCACCGTGAACCAGCACTGCTGTTAATAATCAGACAGAATGCTTTACAGGACACTCACAAGGGTAAGGCCAGGGTTCTCAGAGGTGAGCGCTGCTCCAGTGTTAGCCATTTATCACCACCGTAGTGGGGATGGAGGAAACATGCCGTGAATGCAGAGTTGTATTATGGGATCCTGGTCTCTTCATGATGCCAGTGATAAACATTATGCTACAGGCCAAGAGTGTCTTCCGACATTATTCAGAGGACTTTGAATTGGAGTTTCTTCCCTGCAGGCTGACCACTATTACTGAGCAAAGGGCATGTTAACATACCAACATTTATTTGTTTTTGTAGAACAGATAAAGCATGCTAAGAATATTGTCGGTTTTCACTAAAAATGTGAATGTTGCATTGTTTGATTCTTTTTTTAAATTTTTTTTAAATTGTAAACTAAAATAAATTGTATTCTATTAGAGCGAAAAACTTTTTGAAACTAATTTTTAGGGTAGTTTAAAACTAATTTATTAAATATATCCAGAACTAAATACTTTTAGTGATTGCGTCTGTTGGTCAATGTGACTATTACAATCTGTTAACTACTATAAATCTACTTTGAAATGCTAGAGAAATGCTTCCCTTTTTTCTCCTCCTTTTCCTCCATCCGTGAAACACAACTCTCATTTCTAGAAATTAAGAAAACCTTGTTAACCATAGATGTCTAGCTGTAAAGGTGCAATGTGTAAGATGTTGAGTCTTATTCCCGGGTTGTCAAATACTGATGCTTTGGGTTTCCTATGTCGTCAAATACTAATCATAATTGGCTGTATGGCTGTGATCTGGGACCTCCCTGCCCTTATATGTAAAGCTTGAATATCACTCCTTGTATGAGATTTGCCAATAGGTTGCATAGAAGGTAATCAGCTGAGCCATCAGCTGATGTGGGCTGGCTTTGAGACCAGCTGATTTAGCTGGGATTGTGAGCTGAGCTCGACCTCCATGGCATGCCTGAACTAATGCCATGCTTTACTAGTTAGTTGGATTTGCATTATTTGAACATTTTGTGTTTGTGGTGAATAAAAAATAGGAAAAAAAGAGAACAAGAGTTCTGATAGTCAAAACTCATTTTAAAGCGACAATATCTTCTTACAGCACCACTAGTATAAAAGCATCAATATATCAATATAAAGCTGCAGGCTTTTGCATATTCATCAAGATTAGTGGTCTGAACTTCTGAAAGGATCAATTAATGATTCATCTTTGAGCTGAAAACAACAGTAAACATGGAGTTGGAGATTATTGCAGACCTTTCGGTCTCGTCCTTCAGCTTCTTGTCACTTGAATCAAAAGGACACATTCGACTCGCCTGTAAACACCCCATTTCAAAGTCCAGTTCCTATTTCGAGTGGCAGGGCAAAGCAGAAACAATATATCCTTCAAATTCTGACACAGTCTGTTTTTTAAGAAAAAAAAAAAAAGGGGGGGGGGGGGGGTGCAATTTTATGATCATTCCTTACAAAATGACATGCTTTTATCCCTGCCACATCCTCCCTTGGTATGTCAGTATATCTATCCTAGCTTTCTTTTGCCCTCCTTTTTTGCTTTTGGCAGGAAAAGACAGGAGACATGAAACATTTCCCCATTTTTTTTCATCTTTGACAAGGCTTGTGAAGACAAGTCGGAGAGAGGAGGTGTGCCATTTTTCTGCAACCGCCAACCAACAAAATATAACAGCTTCTCTGCACCACAGAGATCACCTTTCCCTCAAAGGCCTAAATAGCAGCAGCACCTTCTTTGAGACTTCCGAAAATGAATGTTGTGAAGGGACATCAAGAGCATAATACTGTACTGCATACTCACGCTGCAAAATCTTGCAGTCAGCATCTTATTTTCCGCATCTATTCCCCGCTTTCCCTTTCTTTTTTTTGGTAATTATTATATGTCAAGCTGTAAGTGGAAATTTATTGTAATTTATCTCATTTCCACAAAGAGATTTTGATAACATCAGGCTGCTGCCTTTTACCCACTTAAAACCAGCTGACACTTCCTGGTAATAGGCTTGTCTCAGACACAAAAGGCTGAACTTGACATCTACCTGATGATGTCAGTGGTTGTTGGCAGGTTGATTGACAGCCAAGATCTGCAGAGTCGCTCACTCTCTATGTAATTAGCTTACAGAAGGAAATTAATGCGATTTAGCTTATCAAAAAATTCCAATCCCCCGCAGATAGCCTTTTTTTTTTATACCAGTCTGGCCTTCTTCTTATCAGGAATTGAAGCTGTTTGAATGGGCACAATAAACATCGATGGCATCAAGAGGTCAAGCTACTTGGCCTAAGAGATGTACGAGATCAACATGGAATGCTAGATATTTGAAAAAGAATTTATATTACAAATGCGCAAGCTTAGAAAATGTAAGTGTGCAGCATGTCCAGCGAAGAGATTAAAAGGCCAAAAAAATTGGGTTTCATGGGACAAACATTTATCAGCTCAGCTTCTAACAGAAGTGGAAGCCAGACGACCCTGAAAGAGCTGCCAGCGTAGCACAGGGCAAAGTAGAGTGTCTGTTTTGTAATGGATGGAGGATTTTTTCTTTATATATTCAGTACACATAAACACATCAGAGCACACCTCGCTTGGGGGAGGCGACAGGGGCTGCAGAAAGAGCGTGTAGTGGCATAGAATTACCATGAATAATTAAAAGACTGGTGTGAGCATTCTGGTAGCTCTTTGATTGACTCTGAAAGCCCCAGGAAGAAATTGGCAGATGCGAGCAAACTGCAAAATGGCCAGCTCTTTGCTCCCAGCTCCGTGCCTAAGATTTGCTCGGCTAAAACCTTGAATCAGCAGTATGCTAGGGGGGCCCTTTTGTGTCTGTCTGCCCCAGAGTTAAATTCAAATTTAACTTATCAAAAAAGAAAAAAAAGAGAGAGAAATGGAAGGGAAATATGTTGGCAGGTGGGCACTATGAGGTAACATGCTTAGTTTCCAAGTTTTTTTTGCTGTTCACCTATTCATTACGCTAATACAGTGTCTGGAAACTTGTTGATGTTATTTTACTGTATGGATTTCAGGTGGCCATTCATTGTATTCTTGTCCTTGTATCCTTGTATTCATAGCATACAGTCACGTAACAGAATTACAAAAGAACAAAAATGTCTGACATATGTCAGTGGTGGGGAGAGTGGCCCATGGGGTGTCATGGGCGAATTTGCTGAGTGCACAGGAAGGAGAGGTCAACGGGGACTATAGGGCTTGGCAGCAGCCCCTCACCTTCCAAGAGTGTCCGGATGTGGGCGGCATCCCATTACTCATCCATATCATTTTGCCAAGCCAGCACCAATGTCCTTAGGTATGTGACATGAAGGCCATTCAGCTAAATGAAACCTGCAGGTGACTCATGTTGTTCTGTTATAGGCCAATGGCAATCACCCCGATGCTCAAGCAAGAACATTTAGATTTTGCAAGCAGATGTTTTGTGTTGAAGAGCTGCTTTTTATATATTTGGATGCTGAGTTTTGTTTGCCTCATATGCTCATATGCAAGTTAAGTATTTTTAGGAAGGCGGTATGTCATTTTACCCCATATCCTGTAGAAGTTCCTTGTAATTTTGTTTGCTCTGTTGTCATTACTTCGATTTTACCAACCTCTTTGGCTCTCTTTTGTTGTTGCTTTCAGCCTTTTCTTGTACAGCACGTGGAAGATTCATTGTCAGACTGTTGCCTTGGTTAGTGTTCAAAACAGACAAAAGCTGTACACATTCTGTATGCATGACATGGAATCATAACTAAGACTGTAAAGGGTAAACTGTATCTGCAAATGTGACCAATGTATGGAAGGTAGAAATAATCTTTTTGTAAGTTAGTGATGGCCGCTGCGCTTTAAAATGTGCATATTTCCCAATATCCTTCACACATTGAGTTTACTACCTTCCATTCTACCAACTGTAAAATATGTTCAGTTACAGCTGCACACACTGAGCTTAAGTAACACCAGCAGATATAACACAGAGCTTCCAAACACACCACTCAACACAAAAGCTCCATTCACTGACAATTGCCACTAATGAAATGTCAAATGACTACCTACCTATACTGTCTGAACTGAATTTGTTTGTTTGATGCTGCTTTGTACACTGTGAGAAAAATAGCTGGTTGCCAGGGAAGATATTTCCTTCAAAAGTTGTACAATGAGACACGTTTGACTTCTGAAAAGCAAATCTTGTCTCCAGCGTATCCCAAACACTGAACTTACTCATTGTGATTCAGCATGTTTCCACCAAGGCCAGAACTTTCTCCAACATTCTTTGTGTGGGTTTTTTGCCTATTATGTAGAATGTCTTAAGAGTCTTTTTTTTTTCTTCTTTTCTTTTCTTTTTGTTGATGTAGTGTATCTCAATTTGTTTGGAGACGAACTTGTGGCAGACAAGCTCATTTTCCAGCGCCATTCAATGTTTTTTTGGGGTTTGTTTTTTTTCAGTGGTATGTGCAACATGTTTTGTCTACTGCCAGTAATGGTAACTTTTTTCAAGTTTTTTTTTTTTTTCCTCCCTGTAGGCATAAGTCGCCATTGTCCTTTCCTTCACCTCCGCTCAACCATAGTTTCTAAAACACTATTATATTGTTGTAAGCAGAAACGAGGACAATTTTAAGCCCAAAGTGATGTACATTATCGTCAATAATTATTACTTCTCCTATGAAGAAATGTTTTCTATTATAAGTGTGTTTTACTGCATTATAATTATTATCCGTTTAAACAAATAATGAAGAATGTTAAAGTTACTGCCATCAGTTTGGGTAACAGAATAAGCTCAGTGCTTGTCATTGATTTTCTGTGATGCTTAGGAAACCAATGTTGCCTGTTTGTAGGAAACTAGAGGTATATCACATGGAAACCAAATACCCTATTGGAACTTCTGCTTGCGAAACAATGTCATATTATTTTCTACTCTTCACTGAAGTAAACATCATCCTTAGCTGTTGCAGTTGCATAGGTCAACTACCCATCCATTATTGAAACAGAGTGACTGGGAAAAGGAGACACAACAAATATAACAGAATTAGGTAGCCTTAATACATTGTCCCGAACCAATTTCATTCAGAGAGAGATGTATCACAATGCTCCATTGTTTGGCAATTGCAGTTTGGTGAGAATTTAATATCTCTACTGCTTTCTACTGAGGTGTGAAAGCTTTGACAGAATGATGGAACAATAAAGAGATGTACGCTGATACAATGGAGCAGGTGCAAAAAATCGCTATGTGTCACTGTCAGTCATACGTAATTTTTCAAGCAGTATAGTATCTGATTGTGTGCATTGACGTTATAGATGACCCACAATTTTCGACTGCCTTCCATATTACCCATGACCACCGAAAGAGCCTCTGGCAAAATATACCTGAAAGTAGCTTTGGAGAGAATGGAAAGTCTGCATGTTTGTGTGTGTGTGTGTGTGTGTGTGAGAGAGAGAAAGAGGATGGGATGATGGGAGAAGAAAGAAAAAGAGGGAGTAATGTAGGTAGGCATTGAAAGTAATGGTGCTGTTTATGGATCGGGGCTATTTTGTACATCAAAGTACACAGAAAAGGATAGAGAGAGAGAGAGGGTGGGGAAATCTGCTGCAGGCCATTTGATTGTCATTGTTTCTCCTAGGTCATGTGGGAGTGCATACGCCTTGTTTTTATTCTTTTGTTTTCCCTCTTCTGTTCTTCCTTTCTCCCCAGTAATATCAAGCAACACTGCCGAAAATGCTATTGACATAACACTATAACAAGCGCAGCTAACTCTTCTTTGTTGTTTTCATGGATCAAAAACTCTGGATTGCTCTGTGTCCTGCCTCTCTCTGTCTCTCTAATATGCTCTATGCGACCTACCCATCTAAGCCTTTCATAATCACTTTAAAGTAGTCAGTCTTAATCGCTTCATCCCTTTCCTTAATCTCATCATACCTATTCTTTAATCTCCTCAGAGAAATACTCTGCATACAGTTATTCTCAACATAATCATTATGGATATGTGGTCTAAATGCACATGTCTCATTTTTGAGATTTGATTTCATTATTGCTCTCTAATCTGGCTAACCAACAAACTTCTACCCACAGACACACACAGACACAGACACAGAAATGTCCGGCTGATACCTCAAAAGGCAAGCAGCTGACTGTCCATTTCACACAAACGTTTAATTCATATTCAAGAAAATCTGGTTTCTAAGCCAAAAATGACAAGTTCAGAAAGTTGAAATCAAGCGGGGAGAAAGTCTGTCATGCTTTGACGTTCATTTACAACCGTGTTAATAACAAAGTCGCAAAATGGAGCCTCTTCCTTTTTCTTAACACTCTGTGGAATGTCCTTCAGGTCTCCTTCCAGCGTCATGTGTGTGAGCCTGTCCAAAGAGATTTGACAAGGGCCCTGCAAGGAGAAGGAAATAAAACCCAGAGAGATGAGGCAAACATATTAATCTTGTTAAGTTAAACGCCGACCCCCACCTCCTCTCTCAGTGCTCCTCTGCTCTACCCCTCTCCCCATTCCCCACCCAGATAATGTGCAGTGCTCACAGTGAAAAATCAGCTAATTTCAGACCACGACTCAGTCTGGCTTACAGAGGCTCTTAGAGTGGTGCTGAGCTCTACTCCATTAGTCGCCCCCCACTGCTGTCTCTGCCTTTGTCTTTGTCGCCATTTTTGTGTCTCCCTCTAACACACAGACTCACACTCACACATTCAATCTTCAGTCCCTGTCTCTCTCTGCACACACACACACACACATTTACAGGAAAGCACTCCTGCGCATTTATCTTGGCCCTTCATCCTCGGCCCATCCGTGACCTTGAGATGTATGATGGATGCAGGGCTTTGATGTAAGTGAGTTTTAAGTTTTTAGATTGGCAGGAATGGAACATATTGATTATGTTACTGAGAGAGAAAGGGAGTCGGGCGAAAGACAAACACACAATCACATAAACTACAAGAAAAAAGAAATGGTAAAAAGAAATGCTTCTCTGGAGCATGTGTAGCTGGTGGACAATGTTTCCCCCTTGTGGTGCTGGCAAGCAGGTAGGATGCATTTGTAGTGTGTCTTTCGAAGCCGAGCAGAGCATCTGAGGAAACGGGGGGGGGGCTTGGAGTTTTCCAAATGCAGTATCTGTGTTTCCCTGAGGAATTAAAAAGGTCATGGAAATTAAGCCCCGTGTTAAATTCCGATCTCTCTGTCTGACTCCCCGACGAACCTACTCTCCTTCTCCGTCTGCCTGTCTTACTTATACTCCTCATACAAAAATCCAAATGTCTTTAATTGGCATTAAAGCAAACCTCAGCATTACAGGTGTCATTCACACCACCCAGGAGCTTTCTGTCGGAGCGAACATCATCCTGAACACACAGCCCTCTACCTCACATCTCCTGAAGGTCCTAGAAGGACAGTATACATGTTTGGCTTTTTATTTTTATTTATTTATTTTTTTTAAAGCTAAATACATTTAATATATGAGTTGGTTAAAACATAACTAAGTTAAAACCTAACAGCATGACCTTTTCATCTGCTGTCAGGAACAAGACAGTAAAGAACTAAATCTGCTGGGTATTTAATTTTTTCCTCGTCTGTCAGTAGAGCAAATTGGGGCAATCTTATCAGTCATCGCTGATAAATGTTGTACAGCAAAAGAGAAAATGGCTTTTTGAATATCACTTGTATGACTATCTCTGCCATTCCATGCTTTCTAGTGGTAGAGTATACTGTCTCCTCTGAGTAATGAGATTATTCTTTAGCTTAAGTGACCAGTGAAAAGCCCACATCTCTGTCATATCCGGACAGATTTCCTTTTTACATCCTCTGGATCTTCTTGCTTGCTCTGCAGAACAATGGAGGTCAGCCCACTAATGGTGACCACTGCTTTTCAGAGGGTACAAGAGAAAGAGACAGACAGACAGACAGAGAGATGAAGAGAGACAGACAGAGAAGCAACAGCAGATGTATTGAACCATTGAATTTCTGCACTTGTTGCAGCACTATGCCATTAAGCGGCTACTAGTTTAGAGTAGATTTAATACGCAGGGCTTAAAATGCAGAGAATAAAAAATTAATTGTATAAATAAAATATTTAGTTGCATCTATAATAAAATTCCATGCGGCCTGGTTTCATGGATTTTGTTGGGAATGTGTCTGAACTGACCAACAGACGAAAGGGAGACACATCGGAGCTCCACCTTGTGTCACTTGGCTATTAACAGTTGCTTGTGCGATGTGTGTGTGTGTGTGTGTGTGTGCGTGCGCGTGCTTGCACATATCTTCACCAAATGTACAAGCATATGGTCCCCCTGTGACTGTAGAGATGCCATTAATGCTGCACTGCCCTGAGAGCTTATACTATGTACAGCTTTCATTCTGTGATGCCTTGATGGCAGTGCCCGTCTCCACCATTATACTACTGGTTTTAAGCTCTTGATGACACTGCACCGTGAAAGAGTGAGATTATTCTTCAAATGTGCAAGAGAGATGGGGCAGATTATCTCTGTGCATATACCTCTACACTGCTGTAATTTACTACCAATGCTCTCAGTTTCGCTGGCAGCCTAATGTTCGCCTGCATGCAGCTGAAAGCTTTTAGTTTATTCATGATATCAGAACGTGGCACTTTTGTGCAAGCTTCCTAAAAGGACTTGCATAACAAAAAAATTGCACTGCCATTGGTGCTAACATCAACAAAAACTATTTGTTGTTCAGTCTTACATTAAAGAAACAGACTCAGACTGAAACAGACATGCTCTTCAGTGACCTCATATGAGGATTAACTATTTTTTGTCACAGAAAATCAGCTTTTCGTAGATGGCATAACAGTATCATTTCTGAGAAAAACTATAAGATCAAGCGCGGAGGCTGACCACTAACACCACTGACGGATAAATGGGGCTGTCTGTATGTGTGTGTGTGGGTTCATGTCTGTGTTTGTCTGTAGTGCAGAGAGCGGGTCATTTTCTTTTGAGCAATATAGATGAAGGCTTACTTACAAACATAAAAAAATCTCAGCTCATTTAATTAACCATATTCTCCCTTCATCATTGCTTTATTTCCCATTGCCTTTCAAATGTCCAGTTTCTATCGTTGATAAAACAGAGTACTGACCACTAATAATTAATAATGCATCAAGATTCTAGACTTCATATAAAGACATAACACTGAATCTTATAGTGTTGGACCAAAAAAGAAGCGACTGTTTGGGACTGTCTCATTCGGACTGGAACATCTACTATTTCCTAAACTATTTGTGTTTAATCAATTTTAGATCAAGTAGCGTTTAAATATGCATTTTAAAATGGATAAATCTGAAGAGAGGAAGGTCTCGGAGAGTCCAGCAGAAATCACTGGGGGCATGATATTCTTTAGCTAAGAGAGAGGCAAGAACCCTTTCAAGAACGAGTACAGGAGAATAATTGGAGTACAAGTGCTAAACTCGCATTATCGGATCATAAGGGTAAGTGCTCCGCAGTATGTGTGTGGGTTTGTGTGCTTGTGTGTGTAGATAGAGACAAGGAGACGGCAACAGTAAAGCCAGAGAGAGAGCGAGACAGATGAAGATGGAGACACAAACAAGATAGCTCTAAACATTGGTGGATACCTTGCGAGGTCAAAACAAAGTCAGTAACATGACCTGAAACCAATGTTTCACAGCTGTTCAGAGAGAGAGAGAGGGAGAGAAAGAGAGAGAGAAAGAGAGAGTACAAAGGTACAAAGCGTCAAGAGATGTGCCTGGGGTTAACAGCAGCTAAATGCCCAGTGTGTGTGTGTGTGTGTGTGTGTGTGTGTGTGTGTGTGTGTATCATCGAGACTATTCACTCTATCATACATTCCAGAGATTGTGGGAGTGGGAGTCAGGATCCAAACATAGAAAAATAAAAACCTACAATATATATATATATGTATATAACATCTAAAGAAAATGGAATTCACAATGAGATTACAAGACATGAGAGGAATCCTCTGTGGATAAACATTAGACATTACAAACATTACGTGCTTTCTCTGCTTGTAGAGAGAATACCAAGAAGAGCCGGGATTTCACTGTATGTTTCCACAAAAGCAACTTTGATTTTGTTGTGTAACTATTCCTCAGTTAGTTGTCAGGATTATGTAGGTGCACTGCTGCATAAAACTGATTAATAATGTCCAACTAACACGCATTAGCAAATACATTTGCACCTACATTACATACATACATTACACCTTTTTATCGGCATAATGAAGAAGCGTTTATAATGAGCATTTCTGCAAACTCTTCACAGCTAATGTTTTTCATAATAAAAGGAACTAGAGAAAGCCTTGGGTGGAAAGCGCTTGGTTAAGGTAAAGGAAGGAATGTGGTCTTGGTTAAAATTGAAAAAAAGAAAGTGCTGACTTGAAGCATGAGACTGGATGTGTTGACTTTTTCAATATTTAACATAAACCTAAAATTTGTCCAAACCATAACTCATAATAACGGTATTACTTTGTTTTGTTTTTTTGTCATTAGATACATTGTTCTTGTAAAAAGGTTTAGCTGTTTTAAGTAGTGTATAATGACGTGGGGTATA
This sequence comes from Hollardia meadi, assembly GCA_037974645.1. Taxonomy (NCBI): domain Eukaryota; kingdom Metazoa; phylum Chordata; class Actinopteri; order Tetraodontiformes; family Triacanthodidae; genus Hollardia; species Hollardia meadi. The sequence goes on from JBBPCS010000130.1 coordinate 13,476,642, forward strand.
CCATGCAAGCCTTGGTCTCACATGGCAAAGCCTTGTGGTTTGGATCCATATTTTACACTAATAGCTTGATAATGACTTTGGTACGGTATGAAGCTGTCTCTATTCCTAAATTGATAAATGCATGTTGCTAGTGAATGTAACCATGGCAGCAATCATGCCTCAGTATTTAAACCCTCAATAACAGATGTTTGGGCACTTGGGCAGAAACAAGTTGTGAACTGAACAATGATATTCATCACCTTTTAAAGGTGCACCTTGTGAGAAGAAACGGCAGTGCTGACGTTATGTCAAAGACGTCTATGTATTGTATTGCAGAGATATCTACTTAAGTTGGCATGCTAATCAGCTAGCCCCTGTCTCTTACTCCACTTTGCACCTTCAGAGACAATAGTCCAATAGCCCCCTGTATTTTCAGCTGGGAGATGTATGAGCAGCAAGTTTGCTCTCTTAGTGTTTAGTCTAATAAGATAATAAAACAAACTCACACAATGTCAGGAAATGAAATATTCTGACACCTATTTTCCTGACGAAACAGAAAAATACAAATGTACACCTTCTAAATTCAAGTTTCTTTTAAACTAAGACGAGCTTCATTGCCTTGTTAAATCGAAAACACACTTCAAAAATTAAATTATCGAAAGATTCCATCTCTACGCGCCCTTTTTTGGCTGCTGCTGATGGCTGACTCTATCTCGTTGTTCTGCTGCTTCACCCTGTTTCCTGCCTCCGCTTGCCATGTCCTGTCATCCAAATCACCTCTGAACTGTATCCCCTTTCGTCAAACTTGCCTCCACCAGTCTGAGGCTTTGTCCTGTCCCAGTTAGGTTTCTAGCCATGTTCAGGCTACGGAGCCCGGTTGAGCTGCACCCCATTGCCTGCGGTGACTCCCCCTCTAATAAGAGTTCACAATCTAGGCAGACTTTAGTGAGCAGTAGGGCCACTAACTCCACCGCTAACTAAGCTGTATAAACAGCTAGTTATAGCTAACAGTCACTATAGCAGCAACCAAAGGTAATTACACAGCCCAAGATAATTACAGCAGAGAGTAGAGAGACAGCAGTTGCCCCCTACTTCTTTGTTCATCAGCTAGTTGGTGTCTGCCGTTTGGTGTTGAGCAGGTAGTGTATAGAATAGAATAGAATAGTTTCACTGTAGATAGCTGTCTGATGTGATCACAAATTATATTTTGAGAGTGATGAGGGAAGCAAACCAGTAAAGATGTATATTTATATTTTTACACTTTTATATTTTTTATGTTTGACTTGAGAGAAAGCCATTCGTAATTCTATTGTACCTGAGTATATTGACAATAAAGATCTTTCTGAAGTTTTGGTCTCCCATGTCAAAGCCTTGTGGTTTGGATCCCTGCATATTCCAACACTAATACACTTGACTTTGGTACGGTATAAAGATGTCTCTATTCCTAAATGAATACACACATGTTCCTAGTGAATATAACCATGGCAGCATTGATAGAGTTAAATTTGTGGGTGTATGTGGTATTTTTAAGAAAATAACAATTGTGGTGAGACAAAGAGAGATGGACTAACCCGCCTGCCCAAGAAATGCTTCTTTTACCATTAAGAGAAGACACTTACCACTTGCTACCTTGTAAAAAGTACATATTAGTCAGAGGTGTGTACCCGTGTGTCATTACACTTAACATCGCATCATTTCACCTGCTGGTTGAAGGCACAATTTGTTACTAAAGCTCAATGTGTTACTGAGTGGAAGAAAGAAAAAAAAAACAGTCTATATTGCTGCAAAGTTAGTTCTAAAATAGGGGGGAAATTGTAAGAATTTTATGTTTTATAAATATATGCTGTCATTGATATTGATTGGATATGTTAAACTATTTAATATCCATGATTTATGAATGTCTTGTTCCATTATTTTTGTATCATATTGTATTTTGATCATATGTATGATCCTTGGAGGCATACAGTGGATCCTTTCCATGTCATGCTATTGAAGCAGATTCAAACTGCACTGAATTGAGGAAGACAGAGATAGAAAGAGACGGAGATAGAGTGACACAGAGATATTGCTAGACTGATAGAGTGAAAAGGATGTCTTTCTCTCTCTTTCTCTCTCTCTCTCTCTCTCTCTGTCTGCATGCTGAACCCCATCAGCTGACAGCTGCTGTGAAGGGTTATCATGATAGCCAAGCACTCAGCACATTGGCAAACAGAGGATGTTAGGTCTTACCTATGTCAGTTCATACTGTTGAAACATATGTGCAATCTCTCTTTCTCGCTTTTTCTCTCTCTCATTCCTCTGCTACTCTTTTCCCTTTGTAATTGTTTCCTTTTTTTACCACTGGATGCAGAAACAGAGCCTGCACTTGAATTAAGTACAACATAATTTCCCAAGACAAATGATTAAAAATTAAATATTTTTTTGATGTACGTACTTGAGACAAATCGCATATTAGGCGCCTCACTATTTTACTCCCTCTGTGGTTTGATGAAAGACGGAGTTAACTTGAGATGATTCGAGAGTGGGACCTGTCTCTATGTGCATTAATTAGCCAAATCAATTTTGCCTTGGATAGTGATCACCTTGGGAAAAGGTTTAGTCTGCCCTAGTCATATCCAGGTGCAATGTACCTGTAAGTCCATTGGTATTTTCAATGGTAATACAGTTTGAAAAAACAAAACAAACCCCATGCCTTGAAGACAGCTTTTCTAAAAATCTTTTTGATATGTTTGCTCTAGCAATTAGGATTAGCGAGACTTTTTTGGAGGTTGAAGCATTGAGATTATTGATACTTAAAAAGTGACCCTTAAGATAGCGACTGATGAATGAAAGATAAAAATCTTTTGAGCTGTCCTCTGCGCTGCAAAGGAATGACTGATCCTCAGCTCTAAAAATGATATGGCTGGAGGTCAATACTGACTCTGTTGACTGTTGGTTTTAATGTTCAAATTGTCTTTTGAGCTATTGTTTCTACATGAAGCATACTCATAGATTTCTCTATATAGAAAATTTTGAAAAACTTTTGGAACGGTGGACTTGGCTTTTGTTTTATCTTGGTAATTCAATCATATTTTTAGATTTTATAGCACATGTAATGTTTACCCATATCGTGAAGCATTGAGTACATTGACTGCACAGTTTTTTTTCCATATGTACTACTACTTATACCAATTAATTCCCAAAATATAGCAATACTTGGCATTTGATATAATAATAATAATAATAATAATAAAACCTTTGTGGCTCAGGAGGTAGCTGGGTCGTCTTGTGATCACAGGGTTGGTGGTTTGATTCCCATCTCCTCCTGTCTACTTGTTGAATGGTCCTTGGGCAAGACATTGAACCCCAAAGCACTCCTGATGGTCAGGCCAGCACCTTGCATGTTAGCTCACTGCCACTGGTGTGCGAGTGTGTGCGTGAATAGGCGGCAAATCCCTTTTAAAGTACTTTGGATAAAAGCGCTATTTAAGTGTAGCATAGCATTAAGACAATCCCACCTTGACCAGAGAGGAATGAATTGACATGGCAGGACAAAAGGACTTAGTAGGCTGTTGGGTATTCGTGTACATTTAGCTAGATATAGTTAATATTGAGTTAAGGAAGGTATAGAATGGAATAAAATAATTATTTTTATATTCTCGTATTAAATCAAAATGACTTGCAGGTCGAATCTGACTGCCTTTTAATCAAAAATAAAAAAAATCTTTAAAAAAAATCTTCATCCACTTAAGACAAAAAAACCATTGTTATTACCTTGTTGTGCAAATTGAAATATATAGGCTTGTCCTCTTGAACCATTGTCAACTTGTCTTTTAATCAGAGTTTCTGGAAACAAAGGTTCCATGGTGAGATGGAGATAGGCATGAGTCTCATGGATGTGTGTTGTCATATTAAGCCTGTCTGAGGATGTGGCTACTTGTCAGATCAGGTCACTATAATTGATTTATCTGCCAGGCACAGCTGTGTGTGCACTACAATCTATCTTATTTTGTAATGCAATTTGACTGGCTGCATCACAACGGCTCTGTGACAGAAAATCAATGCACAGCATATGTAAATATCAATAGATAGATAGATAGATAGATAGATTGATAGAACGAATCATTTTGCCCATTGCTTTTCAAGGTCAGACCATCTTTCTGAAGTGAACTAGCGTCCTTTCGTTTCCATGCAGCTTTATTTTCCTTTACCTCAGTAATTTCTATATACAGTAACACTGAACCTGCCAGGGTGAATATTACATCACTATCCTTCAAATACAGACAGGACCAGGAAACTGTTTTTTTGGTGCTGGAGGGAGACATTCTGTTCTGTTTCAGGAGAAAGTCACCTGATTTCATCTGATGAAGGATTTCTGTCTTTGTTGCTTCTTTTCTTACAGTAACTTACCAACCACACCAATGTATCTGGTTTCCATAGTGTCTGATGAAATACCCACTGTGCTAAAATGATCTGTCAATCTTTGTAGGCTTTGTATTAGCTATGACTATATATTTTGTATGATAAATAATTATTTCCTGCTAATTCAGAAACTAAAGCTTAGCTGGCATGCTTGATGACTTGAAACCTGTTTTAAAGCTCTGATACTGACAGAACAGCCAATACTCAAGTAAACGTTCTTGACACGGATCCTTTAGATTATTATTTTTGATTTATTCTGTCTAAGATACATACTGAGTTGATGTCCAATGTGTAGACATATCTGGAAAAAAATGTGCTGACTGTTTTCTTTCTTGAAATTTGATTTAAAACATATTCAGTGTTACTGAGTACTACAAAACATATCTATCGAAGACTGCAATCATAAATCTATTGAAAACTCGTACTAGCTACAGTAGAGTAGCACAACACAGACAATAATGACATTCAGCCGTACTATCTTAATAAACAAATGAACATACTGTATATCTGCAAATAATAAAAGATGGGTTTTTTTATTCATGATGCATTCAATAATTCAGGATGGATAAGATATTTTTCATCGGGAATATCTTCATAACATCTTTTCTCTCCATTTTCACTTTGATAATAAAAAAGAAACCAATGCAACAAGCTTGAATTCAAGCTCTTATTATTAATAATTGGTGCTCGATGTACCATTGATATAAGCCTGTTAAATTATAACAGTCAACACCTTTTTTCTTGAAAATGCCATTGTTATAGCATAGGTTTACACATAGTGTATTTTTTCAGGCTATTATAAGTACAGTACATTTCACAGGTTATTTTTTAATCTACTTGACTTTAATATTTGGTTTTGCTAAACTGTTTCATAAAAAGGTCATAATGAAGCATTATTAGTAAACAGTGAAATCTCCCTTATCCCTTACATAATCTCAGTCACAGAAAAAAAAAGAAAAAGAAATCCTGCACTATCTTTCTCCCTGGCTGACGATGGGATCGATGAGATAATGGAAATTATAATTTCACCATGTGTAACAAATGGGTATGGACAAGCAAAGAACAGAAGATTCTTTTCTATCTCAGTGCAATTTCTGAGTATGTATCAGGGTGATTTCCCAGGAGCTAAGTCGACCCGTCAGAGTCCAGCACGCCCTCCCCCCACATTGCACTCACAGGGTGCGTTCCCGTTGTTCCCCATACACAATGGATAAGCTTTTGGTTTTGTCCCTCTGGGGCTTTTTGATTCGCTTGAAGAGAGCCAGAACAGACACCTCCAGTGATGGCAGGGCATAGCATGTCTGTGCAGACTAAACACACTCTCTGCAGGAGTCATCTTTGCTTTAACTGATCAAACAGCTCAAAGGATGTAAGGCAGCTCTTGAGTAGAATATAAATTCAATATATGGATCATTCATTGTGTTCAGACACAATTATAAGCGTTGATATTTTAGAGACAGTCATTTCATTGATGTTCGACTTCAGATATTTTTTTCAGATACTTTGAAATTTAATTTTGGTGTGATTATGCAAAAACACTTGAGATACACTTGAGTTTAAGATCTACTGCAACAGACTCAACTCTCTTTTCTGCTGTACTGGAAAAACAGTGTCAAGTTACTGTGTGCAGTCAATGTATTTATGTACAGTTAGAACTTTTTTTTTTTTGAACTGCTCCCTTTGAAACAAAAGAACGAAAGAAAAGAAACAACAGCTCCAACATGAAAAACAGCTTTAAGAAATCAGTCCTAATATAGCAATACAATGCAGTGGCTCTCAACACTAAATGAAAAAAAGGCAGAGGCTTGAAATTCCCCAGCTTGTTTGTCTGGCAGAGCGGTCTTAATTTGGTTGTATCGCATTTTGCCTCGTGGTTGATACTAAGCGAGATGAATCATTGTAAAATATGAGCCAGATCAGCCGCTCGTTTCCTGGAGGTAAAAGCATGTAAGACCGCTGGTAAATACCCCCAGAAGAGAGCATATCCTCTGAGACAAAGTAAAAGAAAATGATACAGAGCTAGGGTAGGAAGATGTTGCACGTTCCTCAGCTTTTTTGATTCCTGATATCATTCCTGATTGTGTGTTTGTGTGTGATTTTAGAATTAGAAGAATTTTAAATTGCTTTTGTACGTGGGTTAAATGAAGGGAAGTGTAAATTAACAAAGCAAAGCAACATTTTAGGATATTTTCTTGTCATATTGCACAATATGTAATAAGCAATCTTTCGGACCTCACATTTTGCAAGCGTTAATCTCCCGCCTCATCTAAAAGTGCTGAGAGGCTGACCCCTCTCCACAGTGTTTGAAATCAGAACAAGATCTTTGCAGTTGTAGCACATTTTTGAGGCCGGCTAATACCCTCAGTACAATCTGCTGGGTTCTGATAATGGCTTTTAAAATCTTTCATCTTGACATAAGCTGGCATATGCTGAGTGGCTTCACATGTTTATCTTAAAGTAACAAAGGGAAGTCCAAAACATGTAAGGTAATCACTTCAAAGACCTATATGCTTGACTGCAGCATTAGATCCTGTTTTCTTTCTAATCAGCCATTGACCGTGTTTCCCGGGCATTATGTGCATCTGAAAATTAGTTTACAAGATGTTGCTACAGTATGGTGGGAGAAGCAAATTGGTTCTTTGCTCCTGAGAAATGCTGTGGAGGGAAATAAGCTTCGTAAAGCAAATGCTAAATTAGTCCAACCTTTGATGACCTTCTCTTCAATAAGCAGCTGAATACTGGCAGGAATAATGACATGACAATGACAACAGCTATCTGTTACATTTTGTCCACCACATTTTCCTGGTTATTTTACACACCGTATCCAAATGATGACAGGAAGTATGTGTGTGTGGACTTTATTATGTCTTTGCTTTCATCTTTGAACACCCTAAAATCTAATCTAATTGTACCCACTTGTATCGGGGTTGATGAGCATTAAGCTACCGACCAACCCTCTTTAAAAGAAAACTTGACTTTGGTTTGGGTGTCGTCAGGCCAACACTGCAAATGATGCAGGAAAATCTGAAACAACCAATGTTTTAAAAAACAAGCCGTTCTTTGCTGTATATCTCTTGGTGAAGTTCACATGAACGGAGCGAGGGACAAAAGACAGACAAATGTGACAGGGCATGAACCTCCCCTGTTGAGTAATGAAATTAAATGACAGCTCTTGAGCGAGGAAGGGATGCTGAGAGAGAGAGAGCAGGGGAGAGAGGAGTAGGGAGGATTTTGTCCAGCCAGGAAATTGAAGCCATCACAAGCAAATTGAGTTCAGGTCCTTTTGGTGGGCAAGAGCAGACCAATCAATTTGGCCTACTACTCAGTGCCTGTCAGCCTCACAGAAGGACACCTTGGCATCCAATAATAGGAGCACAGTAAACAACTGAAGCCTTAGCTCAGATAGTTTCAGCTAACAGCTAGCTATCCATAATAATTTCTCCTCCAGGGGAAACAAATATATGACAGTAGTGTGCATTGTTCTCATATGAACTAAAGAAATTGTTGCACCGCAGTGCGCTTGTGTGGACACTCATTGATATTGCAAAGTTAAAGGTTGGACCAATCCCTGTAAATATGGTGTCTGTTCGTGGTATGATTGAAGAGAACAATGCTTGAAATGAGATGAAAACAATGCAATCTTTCATCTTTGTATCCCTCACTCCTCTAAGGACACATATAAGGTAAACGAACACAAGACAATCTCTGACAGTAAATCCTATCAAGTCTCTCTAGGTTGGAACCACATTTTAATGAGCCTTGTTTGGCCTTTCCCTTTTGCTAATCTTTGGACAGTGACACAACATTCTTGCTAATTATCTCGATTACACAGCAGGAACGCACTACATCACAGTTCTGAGGCAACAGTCGACGAGGGGTGGTATCATACAACCCCAAAGGCCTAATTATCTCTGTTGGTTCCCAATTAATCCATTAAGTTGTTTTGGCTCAGCTGCAAGACCTGAGGCACCATGTTATGTACCAATACATTGCACCATCACACAGCCATGTTACGTGAGCTTTTGTAGAATTCACTGTTAATACTGGAATTCTCTGCCCTTTCTTTTCCCTTCAAAGTGTCTTAACAGGCTCATTCACGAATCTGTGATGAGTAAAATGCATACCCTTTCCACAAAATATTCTCAGTCAAATAAATGAATCATTTACAATAATCCAGAGTAACCCACATTCAAATTTAAGGACGGTTCAGCAGAACATGCCACTGCATGACCCTTTTATTTTTATTGTAGAACCTGGTGTATCTGTATTGCCTCTCAGCTTCCTGCGTCTACTGGCTTATATGATGAAGTTGCTGGGCTTACCATATGTAAAACTGCCCTGATGGTATTGATGGCTAGAAAAGCAGTCAATAATCGTTTATGTGATAAGCCACTGGATTTGTGGGGGAGCCTGAGAAAAGGCTTCAGGGCCAAGATGGGTTATGAGATTCATGGTGATACAGGCTGTAGACATGTTTGTTTACATGCTGCCAGTAAGCCATTGGAGTCAGCTTTTGTGAATGATTGTTTGACTATTGCAGCTGTCTCTTTAAACTAATATTGTGACTTTCATCTTCCATTTTTTTTCTTCTCTTGGTCCTGTTTGTCTTCCCATTTTTCTCACACCAACATTATCATTCTCAAACCCTTCCTGTCATAAATTAGTAACAAGGGACGGCGAGAGGGAAAACCAATATACAGAGCTTTTTTATGTGACGGCAGTGCTGTGTGCCAGTTGGAATATTATTTGGCAGGTTGTAAGAGGGTCCCAAGTGATCACATGCAAATTTACAAGCACTTATATCAGTTGTTCTTAGTCGGGTGCCATTTAATTTTCTTTTATATGGATGGGGAATCTTTACAAAAACAGCTGAGTTTGTGTTACAGCTTATGTGAGTCTAAGACATCCTTGTTTAACTCTCTCTAGGGATTTTATTAATAGATATGTAATACGTTATTGCTCCAGGATATTCTTTAACAGCAAACATTATTTTCAGTGTATACTCTTAAAATATGGATATACATATCCATGACTTTACCCGACATGACTTTAATACTATTGTGGGATTTTTTTAGCATTAAGTGACAAGTTTTAGTTCCCTTACTTTTAAAATTAAATGTTTGAATATTTCAAATCTGTTCAAACTGTCACACTTAAGATGTTTTTTTTTTCTGCTAGCAATCTGATTTCTGATTGAAACTGTGGGATAATTGCTGTAAACTGAGGTGTATAAATGTCTCAGTCAGCGATTTCAGTTACAATGGGGAAAACCATGTTTTTTGAAGATTTTGGCCTGGCTCCACAATTTGGATTCATACATAATTTTTTAAGTCAAAATTTAAATTTGCATATAGGAAAAAAAGTATTGGTGCTGTAATAAGGTCTGATCTTTCTCTGGAATTAGTTGAATTATATGTGTGTATTTATTTTTCTATCCACACCTTGGTTTGTGGAAAAAAAATCAGTGTGACAATTGTGGCAATGTTCAATGAATTGAACGAAACCACAATCCCCGACTGCCTTGTAAAGATTGTTTTCTGTATGAAGTTTGAGCAAAAACATGTCAAGGCTACTCTATTTGTCACATTTAAACTTAACTACCATTCACTGGATTTTAATATAATTATTCTGCCAAGGACAAATGTGTATTGGCCCCAAAATTAAATGAGTTCTTCCTTGGCCCATACTACAACCTTCCACCAGGTTTCATGAAAATTGCGGCATTATTTTTTCCGTAATGCTGCTGAGAATCAAACGAACCAAAAAAATAAATAACATCCTTGATGGGAATGAATGGAAAAGGTCAGTTATGCCAAAATGTTTAGAGTTCTCTTCTCTTATATAGGCCGAGGTTAAAAAGGTAGCCATGTCTTTATTTTCTTGTAAGTGGGACTATTTTTTTTAGATGGATTGAATTATTTGCTTATTATCTGTAATTTACAAATCCTTGCCTTTTCAGCTGACATCTTGACAACTTGCCAAAAACTGCCTGTAGGCTTTTCAGTAGATGGCTGCAAAGATGGAGCAGGGTCTGCCAACACATGATCTGCCATGCTTACTCACAAAGCTTCACTGACACTGCATATTACTGCAATTGCACATTTGTTGCTTGTGTTGCCATTACTGTACTACTAACTATCAGACCTGACTTTACTCATCAAAGACATGATCAAGCAAGCCTCCCACGCCTAAACTCCAAATATTTAAATGGACATGTCTTCCTGCTTGAGCTGAAGAATAGTACAATATGAGACAAGTTGGTGTTGCTTATTGAAATTATTTAAAGTCGATTTCTAACTATAAATAACCTAAAAAATAGAAAATGCAATAGAGATTAGCCTGTCAGTGGGGATGTTTTTGAGACAAGATTGCCAGTCAACTAATCTACCTGCACAACCTGACCACCAGTAAAACAGGCATGGCCGTCAAAAGCAAGCCTATCTCCCGCTGTGGAAAATCAGGGCATCTTGCCTCAGGCTGTTGTTGTAAGTATACTTAGACTAGAGAAGCTGTGGCTGAGTGGGTCACAAAAGAAGTACCTAGAGAAATAACAAGGTGACCAGGAAAATGATTTAAATTAAATGATTGAACATGAATTGGAAGACCAAAGTGAGTTTGATGCTGATACTAAGGATGCAGTGCATGTTTCATCCATTTCACAGGTTCATGACCAATACTGCCTGGTCTCACCAAATGGTGAATGAATAACACGCCAGTGTCTTGTTTTTTGGTAGTTCTTCAAACACATTCTTTGCTATTCGTGTGTCATTTAACACCGCCTGCATTAGGCTTTTCTCATGGAATTTTAGGTGCGAATGCGATACCCACCCAGGAGACTGGAGTTCACGTCCTGTGTGAAACCAAAACTTGATATTGACCATTGTTAATACCTAAATTTAACCAAACTCGATCCACATGGGTCATGTGAGTAAGACAAAAAATGTCACATGATGAAAGTCACCTGATGTTGTCGTTTCCTGCATGTCTAAAATGCATGAAATTCGGACGCCATTAAATGACACATGGAAAACTTAAAATTGTGAAATGACACACGAAATAACCTTAAAAGTGGCATGCTATTCATACATGAGAACACGTTGTACTGGGTAACACCAGTGTTGAGGGCAATGTTCTTTTAAACTTTTGAGAGTTGTCCATTTTTTACTGAAGTCAACATTTCTGCCACTGTACATTATGTTTTTAGTACCTAAACTTAACCAAACTATGACTGAAAAATAAAGTAGAACTGAAGTAGTAGTAGTGAAAAGTACTGCTCTCTGACGCAAAGGACTTTCTGGCGGATGTGTGTGCACGCCATGATTGTCGCCGCCTTCAGGGTCACAATACGTGCCTCCACCTAACCAGCATGCAAAAGATCACAATGTGATTGGTTCTACAGATGGTAGATTTGTAAGGAACATGGCTCGATTCCCATGTGAAACCAAGCTTTTTTCAATTTCTTTATTACGCAATTGTCACAGGAAATGCAAAAGCCATGGAGCAAGGAGATGAAGAAAAAAGGAGAAGAGAAACAGGGCGAAGAGATCTAATCTAAAACCAAAAGCTTTTTAAATAAAAACGGTGAATGAACGGTGGTGAATAGAAGTAAATGTCCGCTGAAAGAAGTTCTAATCGCAATACATAAACTTAAATGTGTGATCAATTACATGTATTTAAAATAAAATACATGTAATTGATGAGTAACAGTTTTATATTAAAAATCCCATTGCATTTAATTTCCATGTGTTGATACTTTATTTTAAAATTAAATGTTTAATTGATGACAAACAATTTTATATTGTAAATGCCATAATATTTAATTCCTATGAAATTCCTATTTTAATTCTAATTTTTATAACATCCACCCCTCAACGTATATATTTCCATTACTCAAGTACTTTTTTCTCAATTTATTGATCAGGTGCAAATCTAGTCTCCATCCTGCTGCATGTTCACAACAAAGATACAAAAATAAAAGACATAATCTCTAGAAATTCGACAATGCTAAAAATTTGCTACTGTACGTACATATATAATGCTGCTTTAGTCTACATTTTGGGCTGAATGGTTTTCCATCAGCGAGCAAAACAACAACAACCACAACAACAAATCACATACAGAGAGAGAAGTGTGCCTTTTCTGTCACAGTCTCCAAAAATGCAAACAGGCAGGCGATCACAAACAAAAACAAATTATGCACTGCGACACACTATCCACCATAATGCTGTTTTTCCACTAGAAACTATTGGAGGAAAATTGCTGGCTGCTTGGCAACAAAACAAATGGAAAGAGGTCTGGGTGACTCTTATTTTCCAGATGATTAGTTGCATCAGAAATAATTGTTGAGAAGATCATTGACCATAAAATTAATTATTAAGGCTTGAGCTTAATTGTATTTCCCTCACTATGACTGTCCTCTCAGAAAGAAAGTTAGTTTTTAATTTCCTGATGGAAAAATGGAAAAAGAATTGGAAAAACAGCAGGTGCGTACACCTGATATTTGGTGCTGTGATACAATGAGATGCGGCTTTGGTTGTTTGCAAGAATTGATGCATAAGTAGAAAAGGGTAAAGTGCCGTATGGTGTGTGTGTGTGCGTGCAGGACATGATGAATGACTCGGAGGCCAGTCCTGTGCGACACACAGCGTGCAGGTGCCTCCTACCAAGCGTGCATGTACACGCACAGAACAACAAGCATATTTTGCGGTTGTACTTTAAACATATCAGTATGTAAAATTACACAGATTTATGTTGTAAATATTGAATAGAATAATTTACTCATCACATGCAAAAAAAAAATAGGTCATAAAGACCAGTTTGCACAAGTACATGTTCAGCATGTGCCTGAAAATGTACAGTATGTACCCATACAACATATGTGAAATACTTCAGACAGACATTTTGCATCTTAGTATAAACAGTATGTCTGGTGTGTATGCCAATGTCACAGCATGATAGCTGGCGCATACTGTAGGTTCACGGTGTCGATTGTGATATTTGATGGCACTGTCCACACCTTGCCATGCTGTTTCAGCATCAAACATCACTTCCGTTATCACTTTTTTTCCCATTATCGAGTGGTATAAACATCTGCTGTTTTTGAGAGCAGTTACAGGTTGCCTTGTCAAGTAATTTCACACAAATAGATATTACAAAATATTATTCTCCTCTAACTATTTACGTGGCAACTAGATGTTGTTATAGTGGCATGTACTTAAAAAGTCGGAGGTTGGAGATATTGCTGTACAAAGCCTTTTATTGTCTTTAAACAGAAGCTACTGTGCATTAAGATGCTCTTCAAAGGTGCAGTTTGTAACACAGGTGATTGCCGTTAACGTTTTGGGTTGTTGGCCAGCCTGACCTGCCAACCCAAAGCATCAGAATTTGAAAACCCAGGGAACCAAAGGGTTGGTATTTGATGGCCTGGGAGTGAGACTCAACGGCCCCTTTTATACAGACATTGCCGCAACAAAGACTCTTTAAGAAGATTTTAGCAAGCCGGCTTTCTGCAATGAAAAGAGGCGTGACGTTGACACATCAAGTGTGATGTTTTACATGCGCTATGAGCAGCGCTTTCTCAACAATCTGGCACTGATAGCACTAATTTTCCAGTCTAGTTGGATTCAGTTTACAAATGAGAGACTGTGATAATGTAGAAGCTTATGAATTAAACGTGTGGATCAGTTGCACATTTCTAACCTAAATTTCTAACCAAAGTAATTTATTTATTATTAATTTATTCGGCTGGTTATAATATGCTGCAGCAATCCTTCATCTGTTATCATTATTAAGATAAACAGAAATAAACAAAAGAAAAGTCAGATTATTTGGATCTGTTTGTTTGCTCTTCTGGAAACAAATCTCACAATCTCTCTCCTTATATTTTTGAGAGAATGCCCCCCCCCCCCAAAAAAAAGTAGTTGCCAAAGTCAATCAGACCTCCCTGCTGCATCGATTTACATTTGATCTCTCAAAGCTGGATAATCATGGCTGTGTAAATAGCCATTATTTCCACAGGATAAACAGAGATCCAACTAAACAAATGTACGCTTCTGTACCTGTTTGGTGTAATGAAATCACAAATAGGATTTCATGGCAGCTAATAGGGTACACTGCCATTATTCTTTGGTTTTGCATGAGCACAAATAAAGGTGTAGCTTCTAATGCAACATTAATGTATTTTAGATATTTTGATAGCCTTTTAATATTTCTAATTCATTTTATTAGTGCAATGACACAAATGTATGTCTCAGAAGCATTAGAAGTAGTAAATAAAAAGGTAACACCCTCTATATTGCCACAGAACAGTGACTTCAGTGTACACTGTCTACAGCTGAGTACAGCACCGAGATCACATGGACTTAAACTCATAAACACGTCAAGCTTCCCCATTCAGTGCTCAGGGCCTAGCCTGCTCTGTTCTGTAGTTAACTGTCTCTGAGTGTCAAATCCTTCATCCTGATGCAGGAGACACGCATAGAGAAGAATTGCTGTGTCTCTCATTTTATGGCTGTGGATGTCGGCGGAGGGTAGAACCGATGAGTGAGTCAGTGGTGGTTAACTTTGTAGCTAATGCTCTGTGGCAGTTGCACAGGTTTCTTCAGCTCTGCTTAAGGCACAGAGGGAAGCTGGTTGAACTACTCCTGCCTCACAGTTCTCACTCAGCCAAGTGAGGTTATTTAAAAGCACAGCAAAGTAAGGATGAAGAGGGCGAGGGAGATGTAGAAGGAGAGGTTGGTGAAATCCATCAGATGGGGAAAGAGGTCACTGCAGGGTGGAGAGGGGGGGAAAAAAAGAGTAGATGGGCCTAAGATGTCCAGATGTAGCGCCATGTGGTGTTAGATGATATAAATTATAAATGGAATTTCATCCCTCTGAAGAAGCCTGTTCAGGTAAATCATGTTGACTTTAATGATTTTTGCTCCTTTTTTCATAGACTAAATTATAAAATCTAAAATCATATATGCCCACTCCTGATGTAAAGTAAACTGCCCATAGGAGGCTGGGAAGATCTGCCCATCTGTAGGCTAGCTAGATGTAACTACTCTATATTAAAGTTAGACATGCATGCTTAGGCAATGTATCCATTTCATGTTTCCAGCTGTAGGCGGCCTGTGGTGTCAGACTTGCTTAGCTCAACCACCACCACCACCGCCTGTTAGCTGCAGTTAAAGCCAAAATTCAGATACTAGAGAGCTGTTCTGAAGTCGGCGGAGATAATCCTGGAAGGTTTGTTTCTTTGGAGCCTATAAAGCAGAGAGTGCTTTTGCGCTTGCCTATGTAGCAATAATTTAAAGTCACTAGGTGTAGACTTTTCAGATAACGGCATCTATTAGCATCAACCCCATTTTTTTTTATTTTTTTTTAAAATTCAATTTGTGCATTTACAGACAAGGTATCACCACTCCAGAACCAAAACCAAGACAATGTGTAAGCAGACTAACAAAAACAATAACAAAACTCAAACAAACACACAAAAAGAAACCTTTCAAAAAATAGATTTAGTCACCCAATCCCGTCACCCCACCCCACGCCTGCTTGTGTATAGTGTTACTCAGAGTGACATGACCGACAGTCAGGCAGGAACACGGGCAGATAGACGGACAGACAGGCCGATAGACAGACAGGCAGATAGACAGACGGACAGATGGACAGACAGACAGGCCGACAGACACACTCAGACAGACAGACAAGCAGACACAAACAGATAGACTCCATAGGTTTATAATTAATCTTAACAGGTTTGGATGTACAACATGAATATGATTTGCTATGTATACAAAAAATAAATAAATAAACAATAATAAATAAATAAATAAAATTGAAAGGCAGAAGACAGTGTTGAGAATTTAATTCACCAGCAGATTCAGGGTTTTCAGAAAGGGAGACCAGGTATCATGAAAAGTGTCTGTTTGATTATTGTTAGATGCTGTGATTTGTTCCATTGAGAGATGTTCAGCCAACAAGTCTAGCCATTGTGATGTTGTTATTTTGTGTCTATATTTCCAGTTGAGCAATATTGTCTTTTTTGCAGTGCTCAAGGTGATAAGTATGGGGTTGTGGTGTTTGTGTAGGTGGCTGATGCGTGTGAGGTCTCCTAAGAGGCAGAGGGAGGGGGAGAGTGGAATCTTGTGGTCCAGTATTTAAGAGATGAGGGTTATTACATTGTTCCAGAAGTTTTGGGTTAGTGTACATAGCCATGCTATGTACAGTGAAAAGTACTTGTCTGTGGTGTTGAGAGTGCATTGGGAACATATGTCGGCGTCTGTGAAGCCCATTAAGTACATTCTGTGTTGAGTTAAGTGTGTTCTGTGTAAGGTCTTATATTGAATGAGCTGTAATCTGGGGTTGCTTGTCATGG